>CACRXK020007955.1:0-21715 GCA_902702795.2 Paramuricea clavata
CTTTTTTCCATGCCTCGCATCGTGCATCATATGCCTTGCACTATAGTAAAACTCGTCACCTGTTTGTTAGTTTCGTAACAGGAGAGTCCAGAAAAATGTCTTGCGTAAAGTGTAAACATATACATGTTCCAACTTATGTACTTTTATTGTATCTATCTAGCTTTAATTTTATTTGTTTACATATGCAGAGAAAGCAATAAACAAAAATGAGAAATTATAAGACTTCAAAAGCTTACAGACTGCAGACATATTAAATATATATTCAGTAACAACACGCGAATTGCTATAAATAGCAACGTTACAGTCTAGTAATGATATGATGATTTGTTGTGCTTTTGTTGTAAGTAGGCATTTCACTAAAATATATTGAAAATCCTTCTAAACTATTTTTTATAAAGTATACAAAGCATATACATTGATATCGAAACACAAAATTCAAAGTTTTGAACAATTTGAGCTTCGTGACTCTGGTATAGACGTATGGGCCTAATGATTTAATTGTGTTACATTCCACTGGAAATCACCAAAATGAGCTTTTTTAAAAGTTTCGCGTGAGGCTCCAGGGCAATAACCCAAGCTAGTTTTTATATATAACATGTACTCATGCTATACCATTCCGTGGATGAAATTTAAACAAATTCACGATTATCGCACATAGTAAATTTCCCCTTCAAATCCAGTGACAAAATGCAATTGTAAAATTTGACTAAAAATAGCCAATTTCAACAACGTCTGTCAGGCCAGTTAAAGCCTCCTGGGCCATTCTATATTGATAAAATTGTTCTTTAATACTTGAATTATAGTCATTAAACCATCAAAACTATCTACGGGTAGTTTTGAATCTGTCGCGAAGTGATGAAATTGACCATGGCAACGGCTTTGTCTGCGGCTAATTATAGCCTTCCGGAGACAAATTCTTGATTCCTGATATTTGTACGTTTATCGACCAAATATTGAATATCTAACCCAAACACCATTTATAACTAGGTATTACCTAAATTTGAGCAAAATATGAAAGAAATCTATTTTTCATCTATTGCCACTGTTTGCTCGATTTTTACGGACAGTCGCTCTTAAAAACAAAAAAAAACATGGAATATAACTAGGGTCTAGCCTGAAACACCCACTAATTCAGGCTTAAACTACCATTGCATAATTCGAACGCAATTAAATAATTTAGAAAGTATTTTGGCCGTTTGGCGGGAAATCTTCTTTTATTTGTAGTTAACTTTATTTACTGCTAAAACCGATTAAATTAAGTTCTCTTTAAAAAATGGCTGATTCTGGCGATATTAACAACGCAAAAAAGAAAAGAAGAACCAAAGTATACTCAGAAATATCGCTCTGAGTGGGAATTGAAACCCGAATTTTCGAAATGGCTAAGCGTAAGTAATTCATCGGAAAATTTCGCGTTTTGCAAAGTATGTCGATGTCAAATACAAGCTCGTTTGGTTACAATTCGTTTGCATGGAAAGAGTACCAAGCATACTTCTTTAATGAGTATTATGTCGGGAAGCTCTAAGGTACGTAAATATTACTATAAAAAGTAATATCAGGATTTTTCATTTTTTTTTAATATAGATTATATATACTTAATTCCGGAAGCACGTACAATAATATAAGCAGAATGTTTTGAATAGAGCATTAAGCAGGTTAAACTTTTCATGTTTTATTAGTTATCCAAGTTCTTCACATCAGATAGCAAACTGACTACGGAAACCAAGAAAGCAGAGCTAAAATTTTTTGTGCTTTCTTGGCTGAGCATAATATTCCATTTCTTGGCTGAGCATAATATTCCATTTCTTCCATTTCTTGCAATATAGCATTGATGGATATAAACTTATAAGATTAGACAGGCTCAAGAAAGCTGGAGGTGGTGTATGCGCCTATATCCGAAACTCTCTGAAAGTTAGGGTGCTCCGAGACATCACGAAAACATCCCAGTGCGGTTTCCAGCAGCTTTGGCTAAGCCTTCAACATAAGAAACTAAAGTCACTTGTAATTTGCGTTGCGTATCGTCCACCAGATACACCTGTCTCTTGTCTCAGAAATGAACTGACCGCAGCTTACACCCATGCAGTTATGCTCGGCAAAGATATTTTAGTAGCAGGAGATTTAAATTGCAACTTACTCGTTGACTCCACCGAATCTTGCGCTCTAAGAGACCTGTGTTCAACTCTAAATCTTACGCAGCTGATCTCATCTCCCACAAGAGTAACTGAGACATCGCAAACGCTTATTGATGTTATACTTGCCTCCAATGTAGACCTTGTCAAGAAATCTGACGTTCTTAGCATCACTATTAGCGATCATTTTCTGGTTTACTCTACACTGAACCTGAAAATGCCTCGAACAAAACCAGTCACAATTACAACTCGTAGCTATAAGAACTTTAATGCAGACGCTTTTTGTAACGATATATCAAAGATCCCTTGGGATACCGTCACGGTTTTTGACCACACTGACGATCAGGTCTCCTGTTTCAATAATCTTTTTCAAGATGTTTTAGAACAGCATGCCCCCGTAAAAACGTTTAAATCTAAATATCGCAAATCCAAGGTGATAACTCCTGAGATCAGAGATTTAATGCGTGAACGTGATAGATTGCGAAAACGTGCACATCAAAGATCTAATCCCCGTGACTGGGAGCGTTACAGAGGCCTACGACAAGAGGTTAAATCGAAGATAATGCTGTCAGAAATCCAGTTAGTGAAAGATGAAATCAGTGAGAACAAGAGTAACAAGACATCCATCTGGAAAACTGTCCGACATTGCTTAAACCCATGCGGTAATTCAACCACCGCTTACTCACGCGACTGTACAGAGATTGCCAACGAATTCAATCTGTTCTTTACATCAGTTGGCGAAGCTGCTGCAAAACAAGCCCAGAAATTGGCTATAGACTACGAACTAGAAGCTGTTGCCCCTACCAATTCTATCATTGAGGAATGCGTGGATGGCATTGCCCCGTTTCTGTTCAATTGCGTTACACAGGAACAAGTAAGAAACATCATCATGAATATGCCGACAAACAAGGCTCCGGGGTATGATAAAGTTGGTATGAAAGTTCTCAAGATGTGTCTCCCTTCCATCTTACCTGTAATTACAGACATGTTTAATACATCACTTTCAACTGCATGTTTCCCGAAGGACTGGAAACATGCTGAGGTAGTGGCGCATCTAAAAGAGGGGGACCATGAAGTAGCCGGTAATAATCGTCCCATCTCTCTACTACCAGTAATGTCAAAGGTTTTGGAAAGACTAGCACATGACCAATTTGTTGATTATCTAACAACCAACAACATGCTCTCTGATCACCAGAGTGGAAATAAGAAATGCCATTCAACGGAAACGTTGGGAATCCTGTTCACTAGTCATCTTTACAGGGCTATCGACGAGAAAAAGGTGACAGCCGTTCTTATGTTGGACTTGAGTAAAGCGTTTGATAGCATTGACCATCGGAGATTGCTAGATAAACTACGAAAGTTCAATATTCCTGATCTAACCTTGGCTTGGTTTCAAAGCTACTTAACTGACAGAACACAATGCGTACGTATTCAAAACTCTCTTTCGGATTCTTTACCAATCAAACATGGAGTTCCACAGGGGTCTATCCTGGGACCCCTGTTGTTTAATCTCTACATAAACGACTTACCATCAGTCTGCCAGACTTGCAACGTTGAATCTTATGTAGATGATTCAAAACTTTATATCTCATTTTCGAATAAGGATGTAAATGAAGGCCTTGATAACCTTAGACACGATTTGAATCGAGTTGCTTCATGGTGCTGTGAGAATCATCTTCTTATAAATCCTGGTAAGACAGAGTTCTGTGTGTTTGGCTCTAATAGAATGCTAGCGAAGACAATTATCCCGCCGATAACGTTTCTAGGGAAGGAATTACCTGTCGTTGATTCGGTGAAGGACCTCGGAATGATAATAGACAAACATTTATCATTTAACGATCACACAGACGCTTTAACAAGCGATCTTATGGGCAAGTTAGCAATGATTAGTAGAATTCGTCACCTATTTGACAAATCTACACTTTTCATTGTAATTAACTCGCTTGTTTTTACAAAGTTATTCTACTGCTCCTCGGTATGGTCAGGTACTAGCAAATCAAATCTTGCTAAACTTCAACAAGTGCAAAACTTTGCAGCCCGCCTGTTGTCAGGAAAGAGGAAATATGAACATATTACACCCACCCTCAAAGAGTTAAAACTACTTCCAGTATCCGAGGCTTTTAGACTTAGAGACGGTGTTCAAATGTTTAAGTGCATGAATAATCAAGCACCGAATTACCTGATTAATATGTTTCAAAAAAGATCAGACATTCATAATTATAATACAAGGAACACCAATGACCTGAATCTAGCAAAGTGCCGCACTGCACTGGCTCAGAATTCATTTTGTTATAGAGGCGCGGTGATATGGAACTCATTGCCATCTGAGCTCCGTGATTTAGCCAGCCTGAACTGTTTTAAACGTAGTTTGAGAAGCCATCTTCTTAGAAGTTGGCTTGCTTAATTTTATAGTATATAAATAACTAGTTTATAATATTGTATAATTTCAGATATTTAATCGTGTAAATTAGGTATGAAGATCCTCTCGGGGAACCTAATAAATTTTATTGTATTGTATTGGACCATCTTTCTAAATTAATCTCTGAAACATTCTATGACTCTTGAATTGCCAAAGGCTTCTCGTGCAAACGAACAAAAGCTGCTGCGTTGACGTATAATGTTCTGGCGAAATCATTTAAAACCGAGCTACGAGGACAAATCAAGGCAACCGGGACACTTGGAAGAAAGTTTGTTTCCTTGATTATTGACGAAACGACCGACAAGGGAACAACAAAGTGTATGGCAATTGTCGTGAAATTCTTCAGCGAAACACTACTGAAGGTAGATACTAGATTATTAAATTTAGTACATGTTGACGGCGAAACAGCTGCGGAACTTTTTGAGACAATGGAGAATGACCTACACAAACAATGGTGTCGAACTCAAAGATCTTGTTGGATTTGCTGCTGATACAACGAATGTAATATCTGGCAACAATAACAGCATTGTTACTCGTATCATGGCTGCCAACCGTTCCCATTGCCTGGCAATTAAATGTGCTTGCCATTCTTGTGCTTTAGCTGTCAGTCACGCATGTTCTCTGTTGCCCCGACACCTAGAGCAAGTTGTCAAGGAATGCTACAACTACTTTGCGTATTCAAGTAAGCGATTTCTAGAGTTTAAAGAGTTTCAAGATTTCACCGACTCAAGTCAACACCAAATGCTGAGATTCTACAATGTCAGATGGCTTTCCCTGGGCAGCTGTGTGGAAAGAATCTTCACTCAATGAAGGCCTTGAAGCTGTATTTTGCTGGCCAGTATCTTGTTTATCGCCTGCAAACATCGCAGTTCCTCTACGAACAATTGTCAAATCCTTACACGAAATTGTATTTCACATTCCTTAATTACGTCATTCCACTAGTCACCAAACTGAATATTATTTTCCAGGCAAAGTCTCCATCTGTCCATAAATTCCATTCGCATTGTGTTTCGGCTTACAAGGCTTTATTAAGCTGCTTTGTAAATCCAACCGTTGTCCAAAGCCACGCCACTGTGACCGATCCTTCTGATCCGGCTAACCATCTACCTTTAGCCCAGCTATATCTTGGAGTTGAAGCTGCAATGATGTTGGCGACCGACGAATACAAGGCACTGGATAAAGAAGCTTTGGCAGAATGTTTTAGAAGGTGCAAGCAATTCTACACAGAGCTTTGTTGTCAATTGAAGAAGAGATTGCCACTGGATAACACAGTCGTCAAAGAGCTGAAATTCCTGGATCCCCAGACAGTAGTTTCAGGTTCAATTCGAAGTATTGCCGACGTTGCTTCCAGATTTCCTAATGTTGTTCCTCCAGAGAATCTACAAAGTGTTGACCAGGAGTGGAGAGAATTCATGTACGATGAGGAAATCTCTACTTTGGCTGATCGTTGTTCTACAGTTCCAACGGAAGAATTCTGGGGAAAAGTTCCAACCGACAAGTACCCAAATTTAGCAGCATTCGCAAAGGCTATGTTAACTATACCAGTTAGCAATGCGGATTGTGAACGTGCCTTTTCCCAGGTTAACTTGATCAAAACCAACCAACGAAATAGGTTCTCGACGGAGGGCGTTGCTTCACTGCTTTTTGTCAAAGACGGCGTAAAGAACATGGCTGAATCGTGTGCGACTTTTGAGCCATCTGACGAAATGCTGTCAAATTTTAACAAAGATATATACCACAACGTAGAAGCTGTGTATGGAGAAGAGGCTGACGGGGAAGATTCGGAAGAAGTTGACGCTATGGCTATGCATGCAGATTGACATTTGAATGAGATATACATAACATCTGGGAACAGCGTTAAGTTGCTACCTACGGTATAGTCTGTGTCAGTGTCATGACTTCTTCTCATGACCTAAAATGCATTATAGTGTATCTATAACGAAGGACATTTGTTTTAATGAATTAGCCCGTTAGGTGAGCCACATAGCTGCATATATATCACCTTGGTCCTTGTACGTATTATTCTCAATTAACAGTTTTTATAGCATAGGTGTAGTTGATAATGAACTAAGAGAGTAAAGCTTGTCATTTATATTTCAGACTATACTCATTTATATCGCTAGCTTTTGTAGAATCGTATACGAAAGGTGTTTGAAATGATGCTTATTTGTATATATTGTTTGCTGGTATGATTATCTATTAACAGTTTTTATAGACATAGTCACAACTGATAATGAAATTTGACATTATTTTACAGTATATATAATTTATATTCCTAGCTTTCGTATCAGGAAAGGCGTTAGAAATTATGTTTACATGATTATTTGACGGTTTCGTTATGCTGTCGCCATGAAAAAGGCCAAAAAGTATGTAACATGTGACTACATTGACTGTACACAGCCAGAAATTTCAAAAGGTGGAATTTGCACGTGTTTGGTAAAAAAAAATCTAATTTGGTAAAATTTCAGCACAACGTTTGGTAATAACCGCTGAGAAAGTCTGCTCACACTGATAGTTACCCTGGCTCACAGGCTGGGTATATCTCACTAGATATCCCAGCTGTATATTTTTACCTCTGAGTCACTTTAGTTACCTTGGGTTGGGTATGATATCTGGCTACCCTGGCTGGGTATGACCTCTACCTATCATGGCTGGGTATGATATCTAGTTACCCTGGCTGGGTATTATATCTAGCTATCTGGCTGGGTATGATATCTAGCAACCTTGCGATAGTAACATCAGTGGCGATAGTAACATCAGTGGCGATATACGAACATTTTTTTGTTAAACCTACCAAATGCTGCGAAATATACTATTGTACTGTGCATATAGATAAGTGTTCTTTCTGAAACTAAACACTGTGGTAGACAGTTATATGTAATGGATACTAGATCTTATGCATATATAATGCATCACAAGGCTTGATGTCCACAAGGAATAGTGGTCTTTGTAGTAATTGCCCGGGAAAATTTTGATAGGGTATGATATCTACCTATCCTGGCTGGGTATGATATCTAGTTACCCTGGAAGTTGCCCAATACTCCTTGTATTCAATTGCTTGTATGTAGAAAGTTTCGTTTGAATACAACAAGTAGAAATATTTAATTTTTCAAAATATCTGGTTTTTACTTGCATGCATGTACCACATGCTAAAATTGGGCAATAAGGAGCACCTGTAGCCCGATGCATGTGAAAATCACGCTACAGGGGTAATTTGACCTCTAGAATCGATTTGATGAACTTCCAGTCAAAGCTCTAGTGTAAAATGTAGATATTTTGAGAATACCGAAATAAAAGATGCAAATCTGCAGATAAGCTTGAAAATAACATTCTAAATAGTGTGTTGGATTGTGATTCGAACAAGACTAATACCAAAAAGATACATTGGAAGGGGCCAAAGTTATATCCAGCGAAAGGTATGGCTTAGTGATACATTGTTTACATTGTTCGAGTATATTGTATATAGCTATGGTATGGTTAGTTTACATTGTTCGAGTATGGCTAGTTTATATTTTATGACTATTTTACATTGTTCGATTATATGGTATCTTTCAAGTGGATTTTTTTGGTGGTGTTTTCGTATTTCTACTGCAAATAATTGCAGAGTTCTTTAATATTTAATCTTCCCATCATATGTTATGGAAATCAAGTAATGCGGACGGAATTGAGTTGAATGCCTGTAATGCATGACATCAATTTATATATTGGGTAGAATCTCAAATATTTTCTGAATATTTACGCCTGAAATGTTTATAGATTTGAAAAAAACACTGTCTCGCTCCTTCCTAGCTCTGTATAATGAATATACCGTCTAAATGATATTGGTACTTGATTCAATGCCCATAATGTATAACATCAATTTATTGCGTAGATTTTCAAAGATTTACTCAATATTCATGTCTGAAATGTTTATATATTTGAAAACAACACTGTGTCGTCGCTCCTTCCTAGCATTGTGTAGTGATGTACAGCTTTATAGCATATGCACATTTGTGCTGCTAAACCCCCCGGCTGTTCCTGGGTAAAAATCCTTTATACAACATGAGAAGAGAAGAATGTCATAAGATTCACAATAACGACAATGATTCGTCAAAATTTTTGTGAACTTGGCAAAAGAATATTTAAATAGAAATTGCCTAAATAAACCTTCAAAGCACTAAGTACAATAAATCACTACAAAATAAATCGTATACACCCCCGGAAAGTTTACACTATGACCGACTTGTTTAAATTTTTGCAACTAATCACAACACTGTAAAGTTTCTAAGAAACTTTGGAATAAAAAGAAAGAAACATTACAAAAACTTAAAAATCAGTTGTTTGCTGTAAAAAGTTTGGAAAATCTACCAACACATAAAATTGAACAAAGAATGCTGAGAGAAAACCAACCTGATTATGTTGTTGGAGACTTGAAGAACTAGTCATTACTGCATTGAAGGTTAGGGCAAACGTAATTTCCTTGACAAAATTCTGGAAAGGTTACTGTGGTGGTATTCAAAGTTACTTCCTCTACCAAAGTTTACATGCTAAAACTGTGCATGGCCTCGATCGCATATTAGGTTTAATCAATCTTTTATGACAGAACAACTATGCAGATACAGTGTATTATTTATAATTTATTCAGCATATATTTCCTCAGCGATTTTACTAAGTTTCTTCCCATTAACGATATTAATGAGGCTGTTTATATGTTTACTATGTACTATTTAAAACATGAGTAGGAGTGTTTTATCAGATATAAACCCTAGGCGTAGCTACGTACCTGCCGACGGGAATTGCTTTTTCAACGCTCACTACAATTTGCCATTGTGGTGAACATTTCCCTGGTAACAGAGTTGTGAGTGCAAACCTGCATTGAGATGGTAGATTGTGTTAAGAGCATACAAATTGTGCAGTGAATGGCAAATTTTTGTCTGTGTGGACATTAAGTGCAGCATCAATGATGTTAAATACAACGATTGTGTCTGTTTTTCCACCGATTAATGCTCTCATGGATAAAACAATCTCCATTTTAAACACCACATTTGCCCCCAAAAAGGGTTCACACAGAGCACCAATTGTAGTTATGTGGAGTAGTGTGACACCACCATTCTTTGGCAACATGGACACTGACCAGTTGACTTGCATTCTCCAAGCAAGGAAACATATGTAGCTGCCACACATCATCTAGGAAAGGTTTTCATTCTTTCTACTAAATTTATGCTGAAAATGATAGTGTAGTTGATATTCTATTTGAAAACAACACTGTGTCGTCGCTCCTTCCTTCCTTAATAGCGAACTACTCAGATTAATGAGGTCACACAACCAAACTCATAAAAAAGCAGTAAAGTCTGGTTTAACTAGTGATTGGGGTGACTGCAGACACCTCAGGAGCAAAGTGACTAGTGTAAACAGGAAGGCCAGAAGCAACTACTTTGCAGCAAAGCTCAAAGAGAACCGTAGTAACTCTCAAGGGTTTTGGAATACACCTCGTATTGTGTGACCATCTAAAAGTAATCAGAGTGAAATTGATAAGCTTGTCGTAGGAGATAAAGAGTTAACTGACAAGAAAGATATAGCGAATTCTCTCAATGAGTTTTTTTACGACCACAGCATCCACACTGCCCGCAAGTCGACCATCTCCTGACCTTGAATCACTGAACAAATTGAAAACCTACTAGAACGTTAGAATATCAAGCGTTATGTGAAGCGGACGTGCTGAAGGCCCTGCAAAATCTTGATTCATGTAAAGCAACCGGCGCAGATAATATATCTGCCAAAGCTCTGAAGATTGTCATGCCTTACATCAGCAATGTCATAACCAACATCTTCAATACGTCATATACGAATGGGCAATATCCTTCAGAGATAGAGAGCTTATTAATAGAGAGCTTATTAAAGCTTCGTGTAAAAAGTACGGTTTCTGTGTGTCATATTTTCTTTCATATAACACAGGAATATTTAAGCATTCTAGTTTTAAAATAACAAGCCTATTTTTATATTACTCTTTATTAATTGATTTATAGCATAAAATTTCTCTTTGCCTGACGTTTGTTGTGGACCGTGAAGCTTAAGCTCTCTATTACTATAGATACCAAGTTTGGCATCAAGCAGCCCCCATGCATTAGGAAATGAAGGATGAAGGTATAACTTTTCACATTAAAGAGCTACAATCACTTTCAAAAGTTGTTGGGACACATGCAGTTTTAAGACGTAAATCAATCTATACAGTTTGTTACACACAATACCGCCCCCTCCCCAATCAATGTTGTTTTCTCGATTTGAATACCAACACTCATTAAACTCGATGAACAATGGCACACAACATTGAATAGGGGCGGGGGATCGACATTTGTTAAAATTAAAGGGTTTTGTTGCATCTGTCCCAACACATTTGAAACGGATTATCTGAACCCCATATCCCATAACATTTTACATATCTAAAAAATATAGGTACAGAATGCTGTTAGAACATAGTATTTTAGCTCCATTTTAAAGCATAATTAAGATATCTAATATAACATTTTTAAAACAATGACACTTCTTTGAAATTAAGAAAGTTAATAATTAACAGAATATGAGCATATATTTTATTTTGTTTGTTTTTACAAATCTTGCTTGAGTACAAATGGGTTATTTGAGATGTTATAATTTTATAGTCTGTGTCAGATATATCATACTATCACAATTCTACATGTCTGCCAGAAAAAAAGATTGTTCCTACTACAAAAAGGCAACCCTAATGTCATTGCGAGCTGCGTTGGATCGCCATCTTCGCTCACCACCACATAACAAAAAATTCTCAATTTGTGACCCAGTCGCCTTTCAAGAAGCAAATAAAACATTGCATTCCTACCTGAAACACCTCATGGGCACTGGAAAAATTGCTGGAACTGTCCACAAAAATCCCTTGACACCTGAAGTGGTATAACTCCTTTTTGAGAAAGGCGAACTTGCTTGCGCTGAAACCTGTGATCCTCGCTGTTTAATGCAAACAGTTTGGTTCTACATTTCTTTGTATTTTGGCAAACGAGGTCAGGAAAACCAGAGGGCAATGAAGAAATCGATGCTACATCTTTGTACAACAGGTACTGGAGAAGAGGACTTTGAGCTCAATAAAGATGAACCCGGGATGATGCTTTCAAGCAAAAATCACATTGGTGGTCTCGAAGGCACAGAAGACCACTCGGACGGGAAGGTCTTTGCTCTCACAAAATCGCCAAGATGTCCAGTAAATACCATCAAAGCGTATTTAAGTCACCTAAATCACGACATTGCTGTGCTGTTCCAGCGACCAAGACATCCTTCTTCCAGATTCAACCCAAACAAAGCCATAGTTTGGTATGAGAAAAACGTACTCGGCCATAACATGCTCAACAACATGATGCGAAATATGTCACAAAGAGCTGGAATATCGCCTTACTATACCAATCATTCGCTGCGAGCCACCACCGTTACTGTTTTATCATCCAACAACGTTGAAACACAAAAGATTAAAGCTGTAACTGGTCACAGAAGCGATACAATTCTAAGCCAGTTTAAGCAGATGTCATCAACGCTGAGTTAGTTTGTTCATGGCGAAGAAAATACAGCAGCCACTTCATCTTTGACAATCATCCCAACTCCAGTTGCCTCTCGTCAACCTCCAGTAGAAAGCAGTAGTCGCAAACAGTACTGTAACCTTTGGCAGAAATGAGGCAAATATCCTTCAAGACATGGTGTGAGGTGTCCTGAATCAGTTCTTCCATCTGGTACTTTCCAGGGATGTTCATTCACATTTAACATCGATATGAACAACACAGAACTTTTCTTGAACGTTTTACATTGTTAGATTTTTATTATGCATGATCCTTGTTGTAAATATAAAACTTTTTCAGCGTCTTAGCCTCATTGTTGTTGTGAAATGTCAAACGAACTTGCCAAACTGCTTTAGAATTATTGTTTATTGTATTTTAATTTCACATCCCTTAAAAGCCTTTTCAGCGAAATTTTACATAATTGATCTAAATTTTTATACAGCATAATAATAGAGAGACACACATAACAACACACAGTCGCACAACACACACACACACTGTCACACACACACACACACACACACACACACACACACACACTCACTTGGTATTACTACATAAATATATATGCTATTTACATCAAAATTTCTTAAGATTGGTCCTAAATTTAAATGATTCTACAAGTCTCTGTTTTAAAATACGTTTGAAGTCTTTCGTTGTTTCGCAGGCCCTAAGTTCTGGTTTTAAGGAATTCCAAATTGTGGCCATTCTGAATTTGAAGGATCGTTGCCCAGTTGCTGTTCTGGGTAAAGGAGTTTCAATCATGCTCGAGTTCCTAGTAACGCGAGATGAAATGTCACCTCGTCTCACAAACTGTTCAGTTAGGTATGCAGGTGCGTTTCCTGTCATGCATTTAAATGCCATGACTGCATCACGAAAATATAAATACTGTCGAACTGGAAGCCACTTTAGTTCTTGCAGGATTGGTGTGACATGATCGTATTTGCCAACTCCACTAACTATTCAGATCATGTGTCATGTGATCGATCATTACGTTTTTAAGAAGGAAGTAAATTATATTCATAACGGAAGTGCATAACGGCGCGGTAAATATTCACCGATAATCATCTCTACTTCGGTAATAATTGTTAAATGTTTTTCAATAAACTTTAGTTGTTGAAAGTAATAGTGGTGCCTAGGCACTTTTTAGTTTTTACCTTCATAGTGCCTCATCACATCTTGTGCACATTGCTTTGCAATGTCCTCCTGGCACTTTGATTCTAGGACATTAAACTCATCTTGAGTTAGGCTGCAGACTTGTTCCTGATTCATTCCCTCAAAAATAGGCACATTTGGTATAGAAATAGACCTTCCATCACCTGTTGCCTCATTCAAACTTCGAATCACTTGCTCAGCAATATGTGAGTGTGAATCATTTGGGGCATAGTGAAGGCAGGCCTGTAAATGAAGGTTGAAAACTTGAAAATATTCTGCTATTCTGATTTGCACAAGTTTGTCATGGCAGGAAACACCTGGTCCAGCATCACTTGATTGTATGTCAATGGGCCTATTGAATGGAAAAAATAGTTTCAGTTTTCACTAAACCAAGCACTTAATATATTAAAAGAGAGGATTAGAAAATCAGTATATAAGACCAATGTTATAGCGGTATTAAAATACACTATTTCCAATGGTGCAGAATAAATAGTTGAAATAGGGTCAAATATTAAGCCTTACCGGTGTTGATGTAGATTGAGTGACTCAATATATTTATTTATTTCATTCACCTTGTACATAATTGCAGTGGCAGGTAATCTCCAACAGCGTTTGCCAATTACTGCGGGCCCGAATAAATAAATTACAATACATATATTAACTCTTTCTCAGCCGGCTACATTTTTCACGACAAGCGACATTTTGATTCAATTGTTTTATAACGTAAATATTTCAGCGCGTATTCACCCCCCTTTAAAACAAAGAACTCCATTGAAATCCTAACAAAATAACCTTTTCATCGGGGGGTTCAATGCCGTCAAAACAAATACACAAACCGAAACAATCGTATATTTACTCACCGCTTGGCCACAGAGTAGATACTGGACAGAGGTGTAACTGTATTACGAAACGCTAATGTTTGAGTGTAACCAAAAGCTTAGCCAGTGCGCTAAGGAGAGGCATTCACCCCCCCGAAAACTTACAAAATGGCGGGCATTTTTTACTAAAAAGATCACAAAAAATTGTTTCGAAATCAAGGATATTGTTTGAAATCTCGCTGATTTTTGTTGAATTATTTTTATTTTCAAGTTTGCCTATGGGAAGAGGTAAATCTGGGAGAGATTTGCAGTTTCTTTTTCTTTTTTTTTCAACAAAATTGTTTTCATATGAGCGGGAATTGTAAATATTTTGCCATATTTTGGTTTATGGGCTTAGCCTGCTTGGCTAGTTTAGCTTTAATATACCTGTAAATTTGTGTAAACTTTGCTTGACAAAGAATTTGGTTGACAAACGGCAAAAGTTTTCTATCTTAAGGTACGGTGTGAATCTTTTGACTATTATTAAAAAACTTAACAATAACACACATTCATGCTATTTTTTGCTATTTGTCTGATAGTCAGGAATTAAGAGTGCAGGGGGTTACATTAGCAATTGTCATGTGAATTCAGAATATAGTTAATGACTTAATCTGTTTTTACAACTTTTTACTGATATTTTACAGTTGTATACTTGTATGTACTGTAGTTCACAGTGTTCACTAAGTTCAGTAGTTCCATTTATAAGCATTCAGCTCAATCAGCTGTGTCTGTGATTTATATATTTTGTTGCTATTTTGGCTGTAGTAACACTGTTGTTTGTGAATGCTAATAATAATTGGAATTTAACAGATGCTTAGTTTATTTTATTGTATGTATGAAATAATATAGTGATATTCTTTTCCAAAATAATTTCTATATGCACCAATCATGTTAAGCATGCACCTAGATGGGAGGACAGGTACCCATGGCTTTGTAATAGACTAATCAAGTAATAAGTAATGCCTGCCCAAGACACAGCATTTTTGACAATTTTTCCCATTTGTAGACTGGGCAAGTTA
The DNA here is from genome assembly GCA_902702795.2 of Paramuricea clavata. NCBI lineage: Eukaryota > Metazoa > Cnidaria > Anthozoa > Malacalcyonacea > Plexauridae > Paramuricea > Paramuricea clavata. Next base: position 15,133 of record CACRXK020007955.1, read on the forward strand.
TGATGAAGAAGCAAACGATGATTGGCAAATTTGATAAAAACCCAAATATTTTTCAGTGTTCAGTATTTAAGTAGTGATTTTGGGTGAAGACCTTCAAAACATCCTGGAGTTTCCAAAAATAATGTTTTTCATTGGCTCCCCTGGAAATATTTTCCTTTGATTTTTGAACCAGCTCCCTGGAAATCCATAATACAGTTTTTAAGCCAAATATTTGGGTGACATTCCTTTGAAATGGATTTTGATGTTCCTCTTTAAGAAGTTCCAAGGTCTTCACCCCTGGGTGTATTGATTAAAAATGCTAGCAAGATTGTTGGTCAACCTTTTATTTTTGTACTCAAAATTTTCCCCATGTGCACATAGGCATACCAGATAACTTCAGCCTGTACATGCATGGGTTGAGGGCGAATTAATGGTTGAATAAACATTGGGCATTTTCACTGACACTGTTAAAATTCTTGAGCCATATGCACCATAGAAGGAACTAATAATGTGTGAGTGTGACAATTTCACTTCCCCTGGAAGTACTGTAGAAGTGAGGCTATAAGCCAGAGTGTGAGAGGTGAATCTATAGATTCAGGTTTTTGTTTCCTGTAATGTAGGTAATAATAAGCCATTGGATTCTACATCAGCTGCATGTAAAGGCCCTCGTGAAGAATTTTTCCAGGCCCCCAACTGTTTACCTCCAGTTTTTTCAGCATAGATTATCCTACATGTATCAGTGTTAAGCCCCAGAGTGTCAGACAAATAATGGTAAAATATGAACATTTGATAAATGTGGATATATTGAAAAGACTGAAAAATACATTGTTTACATCAATTGTTTGAATGTTATATTTTTCTTTGATTTCTACAAATCAATGTTATCTGCTGTTATAAATCATATTCTATTTTTGCCTCCTCTGCAGGCAACTCTGTATTGTTTTGTATAACAGGTTTTCAACTGTTATTTGTTTTGTAATGTAAATGCATTTTGTAAATGATCAAACTTTGGTCGAGCTTCAAGCAAAACAGTGTTAGGCCTGGGGAGAGCAAAACATGGGAGGAAAAAATCCCAAAATATAAAACCTATTATACAAAACAATACAGAGTTGCCTGTGGAAGAGGCTAATTCTACTTAATACTAGTTTACCCACAGGGTAGTGAATGCTGCCTTGGTATAGCATTGTTCCCAAATCATTAATATTTTAAAGAATAAGAGTAAGAAATATTTGTAATCACCATTCTCCAATTAACCAAAATTTTGATCTCAACATGTCTGTACTTAAATATTAACCCAGAACTCTCCCCTTGACAACTAAAATTATCTGGCATTACACAGAAAATAATAAAGTAGGGTGCAATGTGACTCAATGGGTTAACTACAATCTTGGCCAAAAGTTCATAGAACGACAAAACAAATTCGCAACTTTTTAATATATTGGGTTTTAAAATAATTTTGCACCTCCCCCCGCTCCCCCCATTCAATGTTGCTCTCCCACATTTCTAGTACACGTACAATTTTGTTGTAGAGTAGGTCAGATCATAAATATACATGAAACGGCAACATTGAATGGGGGGAAGGGGGGAGGCCTTAAAAATGCATAAAAATTTATCGTCGTCCTACGGTTTATGGCCAAGATTGTCTGAAAATTGCGACATGTTCATTTCCACGAAAAATGCATTTAACCTTGTACAAGGCACTTGTGCTAATTTATTCTGCATGAAAATATCAAATATGATTGTTATATGTGTTGGCGCCGTGTACTATTTACGTCTTTAGTTAAGGTGGCTCTGCTAAGCTGCTCAAGTTATACTTGCTTTCAGGTTACGTATAAGACAATCATGGTCTTACTCTAGTAGAAGTTCGGTACAATCAAACTATCAAAGTTCAATCGCTTTTTTATAAATAGGACCATACTCCTATGAAATATCTGTTTTTAAATATATATTTCAGTTGTTCATAAAAGAAGGCAATCTATACGATATTATATTGAAATTAAGCCAATGTGTTTAGATAATTGAGAATTATTTGCGCAAGTAATGTAAACAAGAGAAATTTTCTACTTCATTTTACATAACAAAGAGTAATTGCAAGAGCTTATTGCGATATAATAATGCGCTGCAAATCAATATGTAATTGTTATACGTGGGGGCCGCCGGGCTTTCTGTATGGTGACACTCCGTACTCAGTGACAGTATATACTCAATGAAACAAGAGCTAAGCGAACATATATGAATTTGGCAAGTAATGTAAACAAGGGAAATTTTCTCCTTCATTTTACATCAGAAAGAGTAATTGCAAGAGCTTATATTGCGATATAATAATACGCTGCAAATCAATATGTAATTGTTAGAAGCGCGGGCCGCCGGCCTTTCTGTATCGTGACACTCAGTACTCAGTGACAGTACTCAAAGAAACAAGAGCTAAGCGAACATATATGATTTCACTGTCTGAAATAAAATGTTTTTAAATGTTGGCATAAGTGTCGCAATTCTGTTTGTTGGTATTTTGTAGGAAAATTGAGCCTTTGGAAAGGACAATCACAGTACTCGCCATAACATGAGTTAAGACAATGTCTATATCTCATTATTAAGTTTGGAGGTTTTAATGAGTAATGTCAATTATCGCTTCAAATCTACAATTTGTTTTACCTATTTACCATGAGATTGTAAGGACAGTAACAATGAACAAAATGTTGTGTATATTTTATGTATTTATTCACAATCCGACGAAAAATTAAGCAATTACTGTGAGTACTGTTCATGAGTACTGTCAGTTAGTTATTAAGGTACTAGAGTTCATTTATATGTATATATAGATTAATATTTTGTCCGATACGGCACCAGACTTAATTATTTGGTCAACATCACATCATAAGGACGACCCAATGTTCAATTGTAAAGCCTGACACGGTCTATGCATGCATGCCTCTACAATGGCATCAGCAAAGCTCTTTTTGGAAGAAATTTCTGAGTGTCCGCTCTGCTGTACGTGGCTATAAACACGATTCGTTGTTGCGCACGCGATATATTCCTCATATCTACTGATTATGATATGTTGGATCTTACACAGCAAGATTAACTAAAAATTCTATTTGTCAATTGGCGTGTGTAGCTTTAACTGAAAATATGTACACTAAAATATATCTATAATTACGTTGTATCAATCTGCCTTTATAACCAGTAATAACAGTAATGACTGTCCGGTTCAAAATAGACATATATGCTATTTGAAGAGAAGATTAAGGCCCTACCCAGAAATCCGGTCTCAAATTACCGTATACAATATTTATTAATATCTACCTATCATTCAATATTTAGGAATACCAGAATGACTTTTGAAGTGTTATCCAGTACTACAAGAACATAAGTACATTTTTGAATATTTCTACAACTGGTGTTCTAAATTTAATACATATATATGTAAAGGATTAAAAACATAATTTTCGGACAATCTTGGCCAAAAGTTCGTAGAACGACAAAACAAATTCGCAACTTTTTAATATACTTGGGTTTTAAAATAATTTTGATAAGAATGTTAGGGTTTGTAATCCAAGTGATTATATACATTTTAAGACCTGACCAGGAACGACTGCGAAAATGCAGCACAAGGTCCTCTGGTAGGAATTGAACCTACGGCCCTGTGATTCCGGTGCAGCGCTCTAACCAACTGAGCTACAGAGACCAGCTGTTGAGCTGTAACCGTAAGTTCATGTAAATATGGGTAATCGGGTGTGCGGGTTGTGATAAGGTGAACTTGGATGATGTGGTTTCTTTGCACTTCACTTGGTGGAATTAATATATTTAGAATGTTAGGGTTTGTAATCCAAGTGATTATATACATTTTAAGACCTGACCAGGAACGACTGCGAAAAATGCAGCACAAGGTCCTCTGGTAGGAATTGAACCTACGGCCCTGCGATTCCAGTGCAGCGCTCTAACCAACTGAGCTACAGAGACCAGCTGTTGAGCTGTAACCGTAAGTTCATGTAAATATAGGTAATCGGGTGTGTGGGTTGTGATAAGGTGAACTTGGATGATGTGGTTTCTTTGCACTTCACTTGGTGGAATTAATATTAGAATGTTAGGGTTTGTAATCCAAGTGATTATATACATTTTAAGACCTGACCAGGAACGACTGCGAAAAATGCAGCACAAGGTCCTCTGGTAGGAATTGAACCTACGGCAATTGGTAACATCAAGGTGTTATACATAGGGTTATACATGGTGGTCAACATGTACAGTATCAACACTAATTACTTGGGGAGCAAGCAAATGAGGCTAAATTGCATGTATTCGCCAGCAAACATGAGGTCAAGACAGTGAAAAATTTACTCACACCAGGAACTGTGTTTCCTTTTAGAGTTGACCACCATGTGCCGAGATGTTGCATCACAACACATGAAAGTAAAGAATACCCAACTTTCACATTGTTTCAGCATCTGCATCTCATTCAGAAACTCTAATCAAAATTCATTTAAAGAATAGCAACCTGAATGATGTTAAATATGAACTATGTACATCATATTTTTTTAATATAGCGTGTTTGAAATGTAAAAAACCAACATCCCTCACGTTTTATGATTTTTATCACTATTATAAACAGGGTGCCATATACTGCTATAGTTTCAAAAAGTGAAATCTTGACTGATTTCTGCCTAAGTATTTCACAAAATATTAAATACAACGATATCCAGCTGCGCATAAGTTATTATACCATTTATATTTCTTCTAAATCCTTTAGACATGGCTCACATGAGTATTAATTTCTCGGTAATTTCGGAATTTCAATTTTCCACTCCTACGATGAATAACAGTGCCATATAAATCGGTAGATAATCTTCAAAGGTTTCTCATACCAACACATCTTTCAAGGACGAATTATATAAACATGTTAATAACAACTTTAGTAAAGGAAAACTGTTATGAGCAAAATAATAAGTGTTTCTCGTGCCGATTATTTTCTGAAACACTCGGGCACCATCTTGAAATTTGAGTTCGGGGGGGTGAATGCCTCTCTTTAGCGCACTGGCTAAGCTTTTGGTGGCCGGTTACACTTTTTTGGCTGAGTTCCACCTCTGCGTAGTATATCCTCTGTGGCTTGGCCAAACATTCTGTATTTTCATATGGAGAAAAAGTTGAATATCTTCTAAAGGCATCTAAACTCTTCAGAATTCGCCACAAGTTAATATGAGTGAAATATTCCTTGTATTCAAGCGCTTTTATGTAGAAAGTTTCGTTTGAATACGGCGAGTAGAAATGTTTATTTTGAATTTTTCAAAATATCGGGTTTCATTGGTTTTTTTACTCGCACGCGCGTGCTGCACGTCAAATTGGCCAATAAGGAGTACCCGTAGCCCAATGCACGTGAAAATCATGCTGCAGATGTAATTTGACCTATAGAATCGATTGCAGACGTTTTCCGAGCGCTAGGATGTAAACACGCGATGTTTTCGCAAATCTAAAGTGTATTTCCGGTCGAAAATATCCCGCTGACTTCACTAGTATCACAACAGATTGAAATACCGAAATAAAAGACGAAAGACTAATCCTACAAGCTTGAAAATAACACTTTAAATAGTGTTTTAGATTCTGGTTCGAATAAGACTATAGCGAAAACGATATCTTCAAAGGGGCCAAAGTTATGTTCGGCGAAAGGTATGGATAGTTTACATTTTTCGAGACAATTGATTAATATAATGAAATATGACACCGCATGACCTCTCAAAAGGTCATAAGTAATGTTTACAACATGAGCGGCCGTGTTGTATCAGATATACAAACTCGAGCCGAAGGCGAGAGTTTGTATATCTGATACAACACGGACGCGAATGTTGTAAACAACTTAAAAAACGACTCATCTTATGAGTTCATTGGCGAAGTAATTTTAAAAATAAACGTTGTTTAAGCCGAGAAAATCAAAGTTAAAGTTTATGTAAATCAACATGAATCTGTATCACATATACAGATACGACACGCTTATGATTTTTCTTTGTGTTTTCTTCATGAATTATTAATGAGTTTTTTAAATAGTTATACAATTTCACTAAAACTATATTTAAATAAAACTATCGATAGGAATTAGGAGATACTGTTTCACTGAATCGAATGGTGGTATTTTCATCTACATAGCATGCACCAAACCGAAGATATGAATCGGCGAAGTCATAGACCGTGCCATAGATCGTGCACGGTCTACGTTTATAGGGACCCGCTGAGAAAGAGTTAAACAACAAACAACAGTACTAACAGTTCCTACATACAGCACAATAATGACGCTGTGAGGCTACAAACAGAATTACACTTAGGACATATAGTTTTATAACTACGAGGACCCTCAGCATCGTAATACGAGTACAAAGAGGAAATATAGTACTTAAACATTGCAGACTTAAATGACGAAAGACTATCCGCATTCAAATTAAGTTCATCAACGAGATGGTTCCATATTCGAGTTGCCCGAATTTTGGCACGACGAACTTAGGACTGTTATTGGCGGAGGATCTAGTCGATCTGGAAGTGCGGATAGTTGGATGTAGTGATGCTTTGATGATTACTAGTTTGTGAGTTATTTTATAAAAGAGTACCATGTCTAGATATTCAT
>CACRXK020007956.1:0-21715 GCA_902702795.2 Paramuricea clavata
GCTCGTCGCAAGTCAACTTTTTGGCGTACTACGAAGTACTACCAATCAACAGTCATGAAATTTTGAAATTTAAAAACGTTTTTGATACTTTTCGGTACGCTTGAAGTGGAAAATCGGCTTAAGTTTCTCTTTGGCTTTAGTCTTAAGCCTGATTCACATATGCCTGCGACTATATCATTATGCCTCTACTTGCCGCCGAAATACCGGCAAAGTTGAACTCAACTCAACTTTCCCGGCCTACCGCCGATGTAACTGTGGCACTGGAGGCAATCGGCGAACAAATATTCATATAATTTACGTTTTAAGCTACCACCGGCATCGCCGCCGGTACGTCGCAGGCATATATGTGAACCAGGCTTTAGCTTTTCGATTTAAAACATGCATATATATTTACAATTTTTTTTGTTTCTTATGCGTGACAATTAAATACAAATAAAATAATTTTAATAATTTGTGAAAAATTGAAGTGCTATAATATACTAAAAATATAAACTAATAATAATAATAATATAAATAATAATAATAATATACTAATAATATAAATCATTAAATCATCAATAATATAAACTCATTGTACATGTAATTAACTAATTTGACTTACACGCATCAGGCTTCTCTTGGGGATCATATAAATTGTTCTCTTTATTTCGTTTGGAATATGTTGTTTTTGATTGCCCCTTGGGCAACCTAGAGGCTTGGTTACTTTCTTGCATTACACCCACAGTTTGGCCGACTTCAGCGGTTTGTTTTCGACCAGCCTGCATTGCACCAGACTGTTTTGGTTCAACCCGACGCGGCAGCCCAACAGTGCTACAGACGGGCTTGCTTGCCTGATGGCTTGGAATCGGGCCGGCGGGTTTAACTTCAGTGCTGGATGGTTTCTCGGCTGAAACATTCGGCGGCTTTCTGAACGCGGATTCGGTGCTCGGTTTGAAAGCAATCGTGCTCATGTGAGGCCTGAACGAAGGTTCACTGGTATCATCCTTCAACGTAGGTTGGTTATCCTGCTCCTTAAATTCAGGATTATCATCATGTGCTGGGTGGCAAGGTGTCGACTCACTACTTAATGCAGTTGGTTGCGTGAATGTCGGATCATTATTCTGGCTCTTGATTACCGGTTCAATCTGCTGCTTATAAATTCGTGCTTGCAATTCAGCACCAGTACTTTGCTCTGCTTTAGGAGGCTCACCCATTTTCTGTTGTGTTTCAAGATAACCAACAAATTTCTCCTTCAGTCGATTATACTTCATGGTAATTTGCTCATATCTTTGCCTGAAACAAAGTTCGGACACGTTAAGCCGGTTTTCTATTAGGCAGAATTTTGCGCGCGCAGCGGAATTTTTCTTTATCTTGTGATTCCTCTGATGGAACTAATTAAAAAAGACAAAGAAAAATTCCGCTCCGGCTGTAAAAGTCCGCCTAATGAAAACCGGCATTAGTAAATTAAGAGCGTTTTCCAATAAGGGGAATTTTGCACGCGGAGCGGAATTTCTCTTTGTCTTTTCTAATTAGTTCCACCCGAGAAATCACAAGACAAAGAAAAATTCCGCTCCGCGGGCAAAATTCCGCCTAGCGGAAAACGGCCTTTAGAACTGCAATTTTCGAGCCTGGTCGGATATCGGACATTTTCTGATCAAAAATTAAATTCGGCGGAACCCTAAATTACGTCCACCTTCGCCCCACGAAATTTCTCGGCGGATTGGCAAAGGTGTTTTTGAGAATGTAAACCCTCCACCACCGTGGCGTCCCTCACCCCAACCGTAACCCTCCAGACTCCAAATTGTACATTATTTAAACAGCGTAAAATATTGTCTAAGGATTGTGGTGCACGGATCCAAGGATTGTGGTGCACGGATCAGCTGGGAAATTTGCTACCGCTGTGCAGAGAATTGCTGGCGCACGTGATATTTTACAAAAATTCGAAAAAACAAGACGAGTGAATTCGAAATTTCAACTTATGATTTTGCATTGGGCTATTCCAATTATTATCTGCACCCCCCCCCCCTGTCGAGGAACCCCTTTCTCACGTCGGTACTCCCCTGGAATTTCCGCAAATTTTCATGTAAAATTTACCCCATCCCATGGAATTTCCTTGTAAAAATTACCCTCCCTATGGAACCTCCCTTGGAATTTCCATCATTGGCCCTTCATGGAATTTCAGTTAAATTACCCCTCCCTATGGAATTTCCATCATGGGACATTTACTCCTGGAAATTTCCGTCTAATATATGTCCTCCCATGGAATTTCTATCCATTAAATTTACTCCTCCCTCTGGAAATTCCATGTGAGAATTACTCCTCCCCTTGGAATTCCAGAGCCTGGATGCCTCCTTCCCTGGAAATTCCAGGGTTAATGCACCCCCTCCCCTGGAGATTCCAAGGTTAATGTTCCCCTCCCCTGGAAATTTGAAAGTTAGTGCACCTTTCCCTGGAAATTCGAATTCCATGGTTAATGCACTTCTCCGCTGGAAATTCCAAGGTTTCTCAACGGGGGGGGGGGGGGCAGCTAATAATTGGAATAGCCCATTTTCATGACGGCGATCAAGGAAATTAAATTGTAGGAAAAACTAATATTTCAAGTAGGAAAAGCATCTACATTATCAGCATTTTAGTTGTGGAATGATTCAAAATTCAGGCGATAAAGTTACATGGCTGGGAGTTTGCTTTTATGCTCTTCGAATATTCATTTTCATTCGAGGATTACTGCAACTTGTAAACTTGTTGGTCTCATGGGTACCAAAATCGACATAAACCAGTAACCAAGAGCTATAAACGTAAACCAGTAACGAAGAGCTATAAAACAAATAGGTTTTCAAAAAGATAAACTTTATTCAGTCAAAAGGATGAGGGTAAATGAACATGCTACTGCGTGATAGTGATTTCGAAGCAACTTTGTCACATATAGTTTAAAAAGTGGGATAATGAATCAGATTTTGCTTTTTGCAATCACAAAAAGGTATGAAAATTATTTAAATAGTTAAAGTTTCCGTGTTTAAAAAGTGTTTTTTAAGAAAAATAAAAATTTCCCGAGAAAAAAGCATAGTTTGTGCAGAAAGTTGTTTTTTGAGATAGAAGATCCTGGGAGAAGGGGTGTAGAAGCGTGGGCGGATAGCAAAAAACCTTAACTTTTGCTCCAAAAAATCAATACCAAATTTTGTTTTGCCTTTTTTTGGGACCGGTCATAAATTACTAGAGGGAGCTGGAGGATAAATGAAATTTCAAGTACATATTTCCATACCCTCCCAAAAACCTATGGAAAAATTTTCGTAACCCCATTCAATGTAAGTGAAAATTTTCATACCCCTCCTTAAATCATTAACAGGTTCTAATGGTGTGAGCTTGCTGGCATTGTCATTGACAATTCAGATGTACCAGATTTTTACTCCAAAAGTTCCACGGATATTGAATCCTACTTATCATCTGACATTGAGTCAGACTGAAACATATATACTTTCTGTTGATTTAATAATAATTATAGGAGAACGATCTTTCCGAACTTAATAAATCTGGCACAAACAACAATTGTAAAATGTAATTTTTTTCCTACCTATAGTACTAAGATTTTGGTACTGCCTACAGGTTCTGTTGTTTTTTTCGTACCCCCCTCAGAGGTTCTGGGGTTTTTTTCATACCCCCCCCCAGAAAAAAATTTCCTCCACACCCCATAGTAAATACTTTATGACTGGTCCATTATAGTGTAATTTAAACACTTTTTTACATTTAAAAATTCCGCCTAGTGATCAAAACTTGGATTATGTTTGCAGTATTGGCTATTTGTTTACTTTTGGAGGTCAAAGTTTGAGGTCCAATTATTTTTAAAGTTTGCAAACTATCCAGCTAATACTTGGCTGTTGTTTGCAGCCTTATATGCTGATTAAGATTTAGTTTAGTGCACAATATTAGATCCTTTCAACGAAGGAAAATTAAAACTAGTATATTTGATTACTTTTGCAGCACAGTCAGTACATAGGTAGGGTGCAGTACCAGGCCAAACTGCAAAAAAATTAGCCTATTGCTCCAAATTCAAAATCATATTTTTTTTGCTCCCAAGGCACATAGGAAACAGAATTTCACAATAAATTTTGCTGAAAAATTCTGCCTATGCATCTTATTTCGCTTTGAAATGCTTGCATTTACTGCTCTTGTATGAAGCAAGAGTTCGAAAACATTCGAAGTACTGTGACAATGTAATGAAATCGAGACCTTGCCTTGAGACCTTGCTACTAGTAGCCACTGAAATGTTTTTGACAACGATACCAGTGTTTCTTGGATATTTTCCTTGTTTAACTAGTAAAAGCGAACATACAAGTGCATCTGAAGACTAAGCAACGGTCAACAAAAGCAGGCATTTTCGGCACAGTTTGATTATCATATCGACAGATAAAAGCTTTAAAAATTCAATTGAAATACATTTTAAACCACACGTATTTGAATAGAATATATGTTAGTCGTATTAACATTGAACTTCTTTTTGTTTGAACCCAAATTTGTACTTGTTTTGCATTTGTCAAGGCTGTCAAGCTCGCAACGATTGGCTTTACCTCGGGCATGACTGCAGATTTAACGTGTCACTTACACTGTCTTCTTGTTTGTGGAAAGATTATAATCAATTCTATTGCTGTTCAAACGAGATATTCTATACGCTGGAATCGTAGAATACATTTTACATTGTCTCAAGCAAAAAAGTACAAAGTTTAGAATTCAAAAATATACAACAACCGCGAGCGTTTCGCTATTACAATAAGTCTTCAAGTTTCAATGGAAATTTTGGTTAATCTGGCGCATGCTCAGAAAAATTTCCCTGCTGCTCATGCAAGGATTAATGCTGCACCATGGTATTGCGGGCTGAAATTCCGGACAAGTACGTCAATAGATTTGGATTTTTTTCTTTTTAATCCCTCGTATATGTAAACCATCCTTTCTTCTTGTATCCATATAGCTTTATCAAAGGGAAGATGGCAATGCAACTCATGCATTAGAATAATGGTTATTCACCGTCACGTGCTTATTGTATTTTGCCCTGCAACCAACCAACAGCAATGTTTTAGGAAAATTACTTATCCGCGACTGGAACAAAAGAGTAAATTGGAAATTGCTATTGGTGGATTTGACATTAATACAATACGCATGTTGACAGTGAAACATGTATTTATGAATAAACATAGATGAGTTATATTGTTATTCTAATGAGTTTCACAGCCATCTTCCCTTCGATAGGCTATGTTTTATCTGACTCTAAGGCCTGTTTTATACGTCGAATTTTGGTCGCATCGAATGCAATTAAGACCATACTCCATAGATAGTGAAATGATAAAGTTCATGACGCTCATTATCTATTGTTGAAATTGTATTCGATGCGATCGTAATTCGACATATAAAACATGCCTTAATGGAAATGTACCAAAGTAGTATTTTTATCGTAATTTGTTGATTTTGGTTAAGATAAAAACAACAACAAAAGCCCACGATACCATGACACTAATCCTTTAAATATGAAGGAACTGACCAGACAGAATTCAATGATTTTACGTGTTATTTATGAGCTCAACATATAGCGCGATATAAGGGAGCATAAACGTTATAAGCCCCAGACTTCAGTTTTCTAAAGCTTCCTTGCGACAAATTCATGCATAATTATTAATATACAATGTGCATAATCAAAGTGGAAGCAGGCTTTTAGCCAGGATCCTAAAAGAGGGCGTCAAATTTTGGTACAACGATACAACTACAGTAAGGAAAACGTTTCTCTGGAAAACCTTTGAAGTTTGCGTTACTTCTTATCAGTATCTGTTCCAAGCTCGTTCGAAATTTTTCAAACACACTTGGCTTTGTATAATAATATCAAATGTATAATAATAATGAGAATAGAAGCTATTTCATTTGAGATCTATTAATATACTTAGGGAAATAACTGAAAATAATTTCCTTTTTCCCCAGAATTTGGGCGTCCAAAGGCATCCATTTTTTGTTCTAGGGGCGTCCCAGGACGCCCTTCTGACTAAAAGCCCGAGTGGAAGTTTGTGTGTGAGAACCTCTAATGTGAAAATTGCCTAAATTTCGAATGTTTCGAATTTTTCTGAACATAAACTCTATTTCATATTCATTTAGAAGCATAGCGAACCAAAATGGTGTTAGATATTCAGACAGTACATCATATTTAAAAAATACAGCAATATAAAATTTAAACAAACCGTTTGTATACATTACGGACTTGAGTTCCACTTTAATGACATGATAGTATGTGACAAACCAAATAAAACTAATATTATTATTTAAAAAAAAATGATGGAGCTGAATCTAGGTCAGTTTGGGACAACAGGGGAACGAAAAAAGAAAGTTGCATAGTCTGGGGGCACGCTGACTCTATTTAAATATTTTATAAAGAGAAAATGCGGATTAGCTTGTATACTTTGCACTTACTTCAGATCCAAGTTGATGATAGAAAGTTTATCAATTTCCTTCTGCAACGCATCAGACTTATTTTGAAGCTGCTTCTTTTCATCGGTCAGTTTCTCAACTCTCGCATTCAGTGTGAACAATGCTACACTACCCACAACACCGACATTTTCGCCGCTTAATGAGCTGAAAAAGAACAGTAAAACATCATTTGACTTTAGAGTTTATATTAGACCTAGTATATCATACACTAGGAGTTTATTGTTGTAAAATGCTATCTAAAAATTCTCTGACCTTGATAAGGAAGCCCTTGACAAGATTGAGAAAAAGGCTCAAGCAAAAAACACAACAAAAGCAGTTTATATTTTTTATATTTTAATGCATTGTTAACTGTTTTTCTTTACTGTTAAAAGCATTCATTGTCTACATTGTATATTGTGTTGGTGTTATGTTATGTTATATATTTATACTTATTTGTTCCTCTATATTGATAATAATGTCAATAACAATTTTACTACGCGGGCCAAAAATAAACAATATGCCCTCCAAAACTCATGTTATTCCCTTATTAGCACTGCTTGTCACAAGTTGTCAACAGGTTTGGAACAACTTGGTGACAACTTGTAACAACCTTGTCGAAATTATCAGACTTTGTTGCAAGGTTGTTCTGACAAGTCAGTTACATGCTTGATATAACAAGATTGTTACAACCTTGTGTTGTTACAACCTTGTTATATCATAGCTGTAACAAACTTGTTAGCACAGTCTTGTAACAAGACTGATAATGCCATCAAGCTCGTTACAAGTTGTTCACAGTCAAATTTTTTAGTACAACAAACTGGGACAAGCAGTGCGAAGACAACTTGTGAACAAACTTGTAACAACTTGTTTACAGACTTGTTACAAGCTGTGCGTTTTTGCGCGTGTAGACAATCGCCGGCTATTTCTCAAAATTCTAACCAAAATATTTGCTCTCTATCCAAAAACAAACAAACAAACAAACAAACAAACAAACAAAACAAACAAACTTTCTCCCAAATATTTTAAACTTTGTTACCAAGTTCGTTATGATGGTGGAAAAACCGAAAGTAATTGTTTGTAAACAAAGCCGGTGATTTCATTAATGACCAGTTCTTTTTCCCAAATCTTTCCTTTTTCTTTCACGAGTACGTTAAAATGTTTCAAAACCTTTCGTTGCTGTTTACGTTGATATTTCTTGATTAAATTTTACATGTCGTTTCCTTAAAACTTGTAAACACCACCGAAGGCGGTGCCATATTGTTTTGCTCGTGTTTCCTTCATATTCGTATCTCCACAACATGACGCCTATCCTGCGAGCAAAGTCCTCTCGTATTTCTTCTCGGCATGGAGAAGGAGAGAAATTCTGCATAACTTGTGTATATTCTTTGTGGAGCAGACAGTTTAAGACACTGCAAGTGTATGGGGGCATAAAGTGGAAAACACAGTGTCTTATTAAAATAGAATCTTTGGACAAAATAAACAAATTTTTGACAGACTCCGCGTGGGAAACGCCGAGTCTCATTCAAATCGTATAGGAAAATTAAAATCGAAATAGGAAAATAAACTATGTTTTAACAGACTCCGTACTCCGCATTCCATACTCCACACTCCATCATTTCCAACATGTCCTTCTGCATCCTATAATCATTTCTATATTTAGAGAGCCAAACGCGCAGTGCTGTATGGGTGCCTTCAGCAATGCACTTATGCACAGAGTGTTACAGGCTTCTTTGGTTTCAGTGTACTGAGTGTTTAAGTGCAGCCATCTATATTATGTGGTGTAGCACCTTATACAGTCCCTGTATAAAGTGCTGACATTACTTAGGCGGTATATTCATAATTGAACGCCTGTAATGCATAACATCAATTTAATTATTGCGTAAATCTCAAAGATTTTCTCAATATTTACGCCCTGAAACGTTTATACATTTGAAAGCTAGGGATCCAAGGATAGTGTAAAGTTTCAAATTGAAAAAACACGGTAAGAACTGTATAGGGTCGCCGAAAACCTAGAACAGTAAGAGCAGGCATAGGCTAGAGCAGGCACGTTACTAATAAATGTGGATTAGAACGTTTTTACGAGATAAACAATTCCTTGTCACTCCCTTCGTAACTCGATTATTAAAAATGTTGAATTGCAAGAGCTCTTATTTGTGCATGAGGACTTTCTGTTTTGTAAAGCTGAAATACACTACGAAATAAGCAGTTACCATAGGCATTTCATCTCATATCTATTCGGTTTTTAGTGCGTTTGGTACACGAGTAGCGCGACGTTTGAAACAAGACAGAAACACATCAGAAACGTCGTGCCTTGTGGAACTGATACATTATACAATTTATTTATTTATTGTGATGCTACACGCGACAACTCGAAATTTAAATTGTTTCAACAACAACCAATTTTTTTTATATTCTAAAACTACATTGGGAGCTGTTGCTGAAAATATATCCACGAGGCTACTAATATACTAAACTTATTTAAAACTATGATTATTCCCATCATCCTTTCAGCACCCATATTGCACATTTGACCATTGTCTCAGTGATACTCTTTAAATGAAATAGCTGTATAATTAGTTAATACGACGTTGCACCATTACAACAAAACATAAATAAAAAACACTGAAACGTAAAAATGAGGCGAAAAAAATCGCATTTTATCCCCATATCCATTCCGCATTTTATCCCCATATCGGTTCCGCATCCGCTCCGCATTCGTTTCACATTTAACTATACTACACCACAATATAAACAAGTCTCATTGACCTTTGTCTTTTGACTTTATATTCCCAAGATCAGTTCAAGTTGTTTTTCATGAGAATTTTTCACGAGTCATTTTCAGCTTTTCGCAAGTACCGTATTTACTCGATTGAGCGCCGCGGCGCTCTTTAAATTTTCAAAGCTTCAGATGCGGCGCTCAATCGGGGGCGGCGCTCTTTAAAAAATCTTTTATTTGTGAATTATAAAAAGAACTTTTAACAATAAAATAAACAAGTTTTACTTTAAAAAATGTACTAAATGTCCCCAATTTTGACGCGGAAAGTTTTTACAGTTTTTAGTGCGGCGCTCATTCGGGGGCGGCGCTCTTTAAAAAAAATTGATCTCAAATGCGGCGCTCATTAGGGGGCGGCGCTCAATCGAGTAAATACGGTATTCAATAATGTCACTTTAGATGTCAATAGTTTAACCGTTTAATATAGCATTCCTTAATCTATGATATAGCAGTGTTTATAGAAGTTTTGATAAAGCTTTGATACAGATAGACTCTCGTAAGATCTGGTAGAGTTCTCATTTTTTTTAACTCACTGAGCTCAGATCTGCGTACTGCTGCTTCAGTTTCGAGTTTTCAATTTCAGCTTAAAGGGAAATGGCAATATATTTTTTTATTTTCTCATTTGAAAGAACTTTTGAAACTATTTAATAACTTCTTTTACCGATTCTTCATATCTTGCTTAGTTCTTGAAATATTTTCACTTGAAGTAATGAGATGTCAGCCATCTTGGATAAAATTTTGATCTCATTAACGGTAGTTTTGGTGACGTCACAACAGGGATTAACCATATAAAAGTATTCGTTACTGACCAAATATTGACTGGTAGATGTTTTAAACGTTTCAAGTGATCTTGATATTTCCAAGAGCATACAGAGTATAATTTTGGGTGCAAAATGATTAGTGGTTGTCTAGATAAAAATATTGCGTGACCCCTGTTGTGACGTAACATGCATATCCACAAAAATTCAAGATGGCGGACATTTCATTTCTTTCGATTAAAATATTTGTAGAAGTAAGCAAGATATGAAAAAACGGTAAAAGAGTTTTATATATGGTTTTAAATGTTCTTTCAAACGAGAAAATAAAAAATATATTGCCATTTCCCTTTTAAGAAACTATTTTCTTAATTTTCAGATAGTTGGATAACCTACTCTTATCTATTTACCTTGCTATACCCACCCTGGCACACACCTCACAAAATATATTGGGCAAATTGCCTACTAATGGTTTAACTCATTAACTGGCAATGTGCTCTAATTGAAAATTAACTCGGTCTAATGCCAGATGTATTTACCCTGTCAAAGGCCAGACGATTTTACTTGTCAGTCATAGAGTACTGCCACTCAATGACTGTAATCTCTGTTTAAAGTGCCCTGGAGGGCTTACTAGAGAGAGAGACAGAATAAGGCGGGGGGGCAGTAGCATAGCCATGCCCGGGGCCAAAGGGCCCCGTCGTCCCCTGAGAAAATGTTGGCCCCCTGGTACATCTAACTTTTGTATACTTTTGTTAAGCTCCCCCCTGCTTCGTTTTTGCCCCCCCCCCCTTGACAGAAAATCCTGGCTACGCCTCTGGGGGGGGGGGATAAATAGAGATATTACAGTAAGTATGTTATGCAAAAAATATTTCAAAAATCCCTTATTGTACAATAGTCCTTTCTTATAATGTCAAACATGAAAAAATAATTTTTGCAAGAGTTGATCAAAATTTCATGTAGCACCTTTCATAAGCATTTTTCCTGTGTTTGATGTCATTATAATAAAGGTTATTGAAATGACATCGCTTTAATAATGTATGTTGGGAAATCTCTAAATTTT
Organism: Paramuricea clavata; assembly: GCA_902702795.2. NCBI lineage: Eukaryota > Metazoa > Cnidaria > Anthozoa > Malacalcyonacea > Plexauridae > Paramuricea > Paramuricea clavata. Next base: position 11,006 of record CACRXK020007956.1, read on the forward strand.
ACCATATGCCCTCCCTATCAACTGTGTACAAAAAGGAAGGTTGCTAAAACTAAAATATTTTTAATTAATTAGAATATCCAAAAGAGATATGGGAGTCAGATGTTTTCTGTAATGACTCATTGCAAGGAAACATAGAATGCAATGTGAACAGGATGTCTGGATTTTTATAACTCGTGTTCAGGAGGGGGTACAAAATATTCACTATGAAGACTGTTATTGTTTAAAATGGTAAATGTTTTATCATTTGAACACAAATACTTGACATAAGATGTCTACTATCATAGAACATGTTAGATCTACAGTGTGTATCTAAATAAATGAAACCCACTCACAATCACATATTCTTTTTGATAAATGCAAATGTTTAATTTTTTTATGCACACTGTTTATAGATCGTAGCTATTTTTTGGTCTAGTTATATTCGTATCATATGTAGAATTGCTGTATAGACTCGCAAGTGATTTGGCACTCAAAATGAAGTATTATTCAACTCTTTTTTCCATTAGAAACCTTTCAGAAATAGCTTTATTTTTAAAAAAAGCATGGTCAATTTTTGTTTTGTTTTGATCATGCAGTTGTGTGGATAGTTCACATACTTGTCCCGCGAACATCCCGCACGGAACTGTAGGGAGCCTCTTTAACACTGAACTAAATATGATGCTTTTGTTGAAAAGTGTTGCCATAGGCACAAATCAATACCAAGCAAAGTTCGAGCAACAAAACCAATAGTTAAAAAGTATGTTCTCATTGAAATCTCTTGCAGCAGAGTTCAATATTGATTAAATGTTTCCAAAGCCAGCACAAATCTTTGATTGCTGATATGAATATTTCACACATGTCTTCTGTTGTCAGGTGAACTGGTATTTTTAAGGTTATATCACATGTTGAAACAGTGGGTCGACAGCAGCATGCTTCAGCACAACCATGGACAAATTACACTGAGGAGGTATAGTTTTAGATCCTGTCATCCATTTGATGAAATCTTTCAAATAAATACCATCAATTCCTTGAAAAATTAAATCAAAGTTTAATCAGCGCTAATCAGATTGAGAGATGGTATCATGGTGGCATCAAGCCAACTATGTAGCAATGTTCAATGACGTCAGTGCCTAATTAAATCAACTTGTTTAGAACCACTCTTAAAAAGGTGTATTTACTCTATTTAGCTTTTTCTCAAGTTCATCAAAACGCTTTTCTATTACATTAATACATTTGTTGTTTGTAATTTGGTAGTAATTGGACCGAAAAAGTGGGTGCGGTATTTGGATCCTGATACGCTGTGGGTGCTCACTGCCCATTTTGGAGCCATTGTGTGACATGTTTGAATTGTTTTAATACTCAGGGAGTGTTGTGTGCGTGTATGATTTGCCAAACTGATGCAAAGCCGAAATCAAGATCGTGCTGCAAACCGATCAAACACAATAAATCATATTGAATACAATAAAAATATATATTGAATACAGTAAACCACTAGATACCCTGAAAAATCTTGAAAATATGGTAAGATGTTGGTTGGGTAGGGTGGGGTGAAGTAGGGTAAGGTAGGGTAGGGTAAGGGTAAGGTAGGGGTATAATTTTATCGCAATGATTTTATGAGAACATATCCGGAATGAATCATGAGTGTGATGAGGCCAAGTTCAAATGAAATCAAATTCAAGAATAATTCAGTCAATGTTTATCCACCACAACTTCGCTTTGGCAAATAAACTTCACCTTAATCTGAATAATTAAAAATTATTAGATGAGAATGTAGATCTAGGATTTGATTTATGATATTTATGATTTGATTATGATATGAGACTTTATGATTACATTGTGAAGAGGTAAAATAGAATTATACTGAGACAATTGCAGTCAAGCAATGCAGCAAGAAAAAAACAACACGAAACCCGTAACACTCACCATCATCTAAAAGTAGTACCATATCGGAAAAGAACTTGTACGTTGTAATCTCTTTCTCCTGTAGCACCTGTGAAGTGATGTATTCCACAGCAGCTTCATCTAGGAACTTCTCACTATTCATCTGAAATTCCTGGCTTGGTTGGAATAACACTTTCCAAACACTTGGGAATTTCTGGATTGACTGCAACACATTACAAACAGACAACCCTTCTTCCAGTTGCATCAACTGCGGCAAAAATGCTGAAAACTGATCTTGTATGCATATTGATCTACAATTTAAATGCAGAAAATAAAATTGTTACATACCGGTAGTGCTAATGATTGGCTGCTCAAGGAGGATATTCAGAATTATGCCACAAAAATTGCATAAAATCCATGTCAGTTTGAACTTCCGCAATATGACTGAATAGTGAATTATAATAAAACAAATATTATTAGTAAACATGGTTATCCCAAAATATTACAATTTGTCTTTAACAACGTCATATGTAAATAATTGGTCTGACAAATCCTGGTCTACTTTTAATTGGCCAATCTTGTCCAATAATTGTATCTTAATTATTATTAACACAAAACATCGGCTTGATAATTAGCATTTTCCCAATACAGCAGAGTATTGGGTCTAGTCATGAACCGCAAAGCACCTATGGATTATTTGGGTATCACCTATGGATTATTTTGTGATTATGGAGTACAAGTCTGGTCGTTTGTCCCTCCAAACAATCCCTCAGAGATGCTTTGCGGTGTACAACTAGACCCAGTACTCTGCTCTATTGGGAAAAGGCTAATCCTTCATATCATGTTCAACCACATTCAATAATTGTTTATTATCATGGGCAGATTTTCTGGTGTGTGTGTGTGTGTGGGGGGGGGGAAATCCACCTATGTTTATTATTACACATTACATAATATACAATATTGCTTTTGATTGGCCTACAGATCATTCTCGATATTGTGTAATGACATCACACCCTGCAGATGTAGTTTTCTGCATGTAGATACAGTATGTGGTAGTTTTACTGAAAGTATGTAAGTAGTGAAGTTGAATTTTGAATTAGAACAACAAAATTGATTTAAAATGTGGGGTGTATTTATCATTCAATATCTAATTGAGTATAAATATAAGAACAAATATAAAATATATTCAAAGTTAATTTGAAATAATAATCTGCTTAATTAAACCTCAACTCATTGATACCAAAGTAAAAAGTCAGGCAACTATAGGCAGTGTGATTCTAATTTAAGTTTCTAATTGCCTATACTTCAAAAGCATGGTTTCCATGACCAGTTGTGCTGTTTCGACAATGTCAAGAAACCTCAGGTGACAAAACACAACATTTGAACCAAGGCATGAGAAAGTCCGGCAGCATGCTGCCAGGAAATTTTTTTTAATCTCACAGGAATTTTTTAAGGAAAAGCAAGATATCAAGAATGAAGCTCGAGAAATTTCTCTCTGAGAACAATAAGCGCAGAAGCCCTGGGTACGAGGTTGAAATCAGCATTAAAGTCATCCTGGGTACAAGGTTGCATAGAGCATAAATACAACAATCATAAAATAAAAAATTTGTATCATGTGGCAGTGCTATATACGACTGTCTGTTATCATGATTCATGATTATGATACATGTGGAAAACAAGGGCGTACTATTATTATTATTGAATAGTGCATGAATACTGATATAAATTCAGATTTACAATCTGAAAACAAAATTCAAATATTGTTTCATAGAATTACTTCATGTTCCTAATTCTAGTAAACCTATATTTTTCTTAATATTGAGGTAGTATATGACTAATTAGTTAGGTAGTTTAGTATTTTTGCACAAGGGAATATAACAAATCCTACATGTTGATTGGTCAAATCTTTGTCTCAGTGAATATTCCCCAACTAATCACCTCACCTTCAGTGAATAATTATTAAATACATGACACTGTTATTGAATTACAACCAAAATTCAAATTTATAAAAAAAATTGGCAGGAGATTTTTGGTCTGGAAGTCTGCTGCCAGGAAGAAAAATATTTTATCATTAGGCTTGATTTGAACTGCAACCAGCGTTTCTTTTTTGAATACCCTGGGCTTGGGGTGTGTATAAACCCACAGGCACATGTATAGGGTGTTCCAATAAATGTCCCCTCTGTTGTTGGTTAAGTACTATAAGGGAGCATTCATTTTTTAGCTGGGGGGGGGGTGGGCTGGAGGAATTTGGGGGTGGGTCAGCCAATTTTGACATGCTTCAAAGGGGTGGGTCTTTTTATAGTTTTGTTATAAATGGAGGGGGTCATAAAAATAATCAGTGAAAAAATCACCAATATGATTTTATTGAATTTGGAAATATTTGGATCAAGAATGGTAAAAAGGTCCAGAATCTATCAACTATCTCGTCATCTATAACAATGAAGCAAAATTCATTTGACGCTCTGTTCACACAGTCCATAGGAAAACATTTCCATGATGTTCATCAATTGACTTCGCTTTTATCCGTTTTTGTGTGAAAACATGAATGAAAGAAAATGCAGGACCGTAGCATGATTTCAAGCATGACTTCAAAATCATGCAGACCTTGATCAATTTTAAGCTTTATTAATTTTAAGCGGCTACATTATCCATGACAAACTGCAAAGAATGAAGATAGTACCCACAGTTTCCTGCAACTTATCCTAGTTATCCAATATATAGTAAATTAAATATGCCTTCGCCCATTTAGTACTACCAAATTGTCAATTTCGACATACTAAAATGCTGTTTTCTGACCATCAGAATTCTGTCAAATCTTCCCCCAAAGGCCAGGAAATGGCATTTCAGAGACTCTAGATTTAAAAATTTCCTCGAAGGCCCTCGCTTTCAGCCCCCCAATCAAAAAGAGCTTCCTACGGCCCTGAAACGCTATGGAAATGACACCGTGTGGATTAATAGTTAGGATGAGGGGTCAAAAAATTTTCAGTAAAATATAGGGGGTCATAATTTTTTATCAACTTTTGTCTTGGGGGTTCCAAGTTTTCGCATGGAATTAGACATCAGTTCCTCCGGCCCCCCCCAGCTAAAAAATGAATGCTCCCTAAAGCCTGGTTTCCATATGGTCGAAAAGATTGAGTCAATCTTTCTCATCAGCTGAAATGCAACATTTTAGAACTGAAAATATGCTGAGTGATTAGAACTAGTGAGTACTTATGATTTATGTGGTTTACATGTATAAACTACTATATACTGACTGTTGAGAAAATTGTGACTCTATTTTTATGACTGTTATGAACATATGGAAACCAGGCTTTACTTATAGTAATTAACCAACAAAAGAGGGGACATTTTTTGGGACACCATATATATGCTGGGAGTTTGGAGGAAAAGCACCAATGGATATTTTACAATAGCAAACGTTTATATATAAATGAATGATCAAAATTAATGAACAATACACTCTGCCTCTCAGCCTCTGCACTATAAGAACAATAAATTACACTCTGCAACTGAAAGTTCAATATTCAACTGCAATGTAAAAGTAGATTCACTCTTACTACAGAAAGCTTCAATAAGATTGTCTTCCAGTTTAACAGAATAACAAATAAAAACAAGTACTAAAAGTACAAATATATTTATTACATATCTTTAGAACTATTTCATAATTGAATAATTGATCTACTGACTACTGTATATATATTTTGTAAAAAGGCTTATTTTAAGATGGATAATTGAAAGTTTGAAACCTTCTGGTCAATCAAGGTTAAACATAAATGATAAATGAACCACTTACTTCCCTTTAAAAGTTTGCTTGATCATATTCTGTCTCCGTAATTGGAAAGCAAACTAGAAATTGTGCTGTCATACCACTGTGGCGATAAAATATTATTCCCGCATGGACAACTTTGAACGAACAAAACTGACGATATTTTAGGGCAATCTGGATAATTTTCGTTTTAAAAGCATTAACATAACATCTTTTACCCACGGTGGAGCGATCAGCTTGGTAAAACTTCGCAAAGTATCTCAAATTCGGGAAAATTCACCTTGGTTCACGTTGTTCGCCATACATTTCTATAGTAATTTGTATCACTCCGTGGTCCCCGGAAGTGATTTTCGCATATATAATTTGGCTTCACTTTTCACACCTAGAGAAGCTATATCCAGTCTACTATTAGATCAGTGGTCAGGAAGCACAAGCAACAATAGAAACAGATATTGGACCGTTGCAAACATTGAGAGATTTAGTGGGATTGCAAAGTTTGGTTGCGAAATATTGTAAAATGTGCAAAATATAGCCTTGCAAAATTTGCAAATTTTGTATACTTTTATATTGCATGTGGAAATTGCTACCATTTCCGGTCCAAATGTGGTAGGAATTTCCACATTTCCATCACATAATGACATTTTGAATACACAATTACCTTGATAAAGTACATTTACAAACAAATACAGAGGGTTGTTTTCCGCATTTTACAACATTTTGCAACCAAACTTTGTAATTTTACTAATTTTAGTATGCTCTTTCTAGGTGTGGTGATTTATTTACATCTCCTTCCCCAGGTTTAAAATTAATCTATAATGGGAATTGTCTATTAATCACACTCGGTGATTACAAGCCTATATTCACTTTGCTTGCGGCTCAGTGAATATAGGCTTGTAAATTGTAATCACCTTGCCTTCACCGACTATTTGTTAATTTTAAATAAGTGTAGGTCATTGTCTAATTATTCTGGTGTAAAATTGAGTGTACAGTCTTAAATTTATCTATATGTGTGTCCTATAGTTATATATTTATTAATAAATACATTTAATATTCTGATATTATTTCTTTTTCTTTGTATTAAATTATTATGGGTTCAAGTGAACATGACAGAGGTAAAGTTATAGCAACTTGATGTTGCAGAAGTAATCAACTGGTGTTATTCACTTGGTGGTAGTTATGTGAAATATCTGCTTGGTAATAAATGTACAGATAATTGTATCTGTAGGGAAACTAACTATACTTTCACATAAACTGTGACATATGTTATTGAACTTTGGGCCAAATTCCTATATGTTGCAGATATGTGACAGTTATCCATCAAATATTTGGCAAGAGTGTGCAAGAAGACTATCAAATAAAGGAAGCTAAGAATGCAAAGAAGGCAAGAAAGTTATTAGCCTGTGTGCAGGCCCAAGGGAACTGATAGTGGGCCTGCAAGCAAGGCCCGGTATTTTGTACTTTCTGCATTCGCCCACAAACACGGCATTCTGATTGGCTGTTTGCTGTTGGATTCTATAATTAGGTCAGTGATTCATCACAAACGCTCTCGATAAGCTCAAAATTCGAAAATTGATAACTTTTTTCGATTATAAATGGAACAAGAACAAAATGTTTATTGTTTACTTGAAGCAAGAGATGTTTTTTCCGTTATGCCAATGGGGATTGCTTGTCGTGAGGTGTTGGAATAGCAACATTACGACTGGGGTAAACTAATTTCAAACAATTTGATACGTTATATGTCCCTCAAGAAAATTATATTTTGGTTGATGTTGAGATGCAGTTTCATGTAAGCCTATTCGAAACACTTTGCGATTTACAAGGTTTCGCTGGGAGAGTGAAACAGAAGACAGTATTAAATTGCCGTTCGAAACGAAACAATCTGGACACTCTGAATGCTCTCTTCTTTTGTAGAGTTCTTCACCAAATAAAATAACTGAAATAAATTTCGTACTTTCCGCCGCCAACAAGAATTGCACACACAATCTGATAAGTGAGACAATTTATTTATAACAATGCCAATGGCGACAGCGAAGCACACATAATATAAATGCTAATGTGGTCTCACGACTTCCCTCATGATTTGAAGTTTGAGACTGGTTTTCTGTTGAAATTCGTCCTAATTTGCCTGTTCCGATTTTAGTTGAAAATGAGCACTTGCAAATTTGGAAATTACTGACTGCTTTGCTTGCTTTTTTTGAGTTAAAACGCTGCCATTTACACATTGTTTATGTTCTGAATAAGCAGAGGAAACCTCGCAACATTTTAATGCGAGTTTGTTTGTTTGTTAATATTTGGGTGCTGTCATTGGTTCTTTTTTGACAATTGACGCGCGAATGGGGCGTGTTATGAAAAGGGGCGTTTTACAAAATACCGGGCCTTGCTTGCAGGCCCACTATCAGTTCCCTTGGGCCTGCACATGGGCTAGAAAGCTATTAAAGCAGAACAACAAACTAAAACAAAAAAGTAGGATCATAAACTATATTTGTATTTTTGAACAGCATAGACTATTATACTGTAAACCTCCAACTATAAGCCCTGGGCTTATATTCTTTCATAAGCGATTTTTGATGGGCTTATTATACAAGGGGGGGGGGGATTATATACGGGCAGCTTATACATGGACTATCTTTTGTGTTAGTAATAAACAAGTCAGTCATAAACAGGAAAATAAACATGTATTAATAATACACTTTGATTGACATAGTAAGCTATAAGACAATTACAATGTCAGTTAAAAATCGTTCTCTGCTATACATAAAGACAATATCAACATTGAATAACATATTGGGCTACTGGGCTTATATTCGGGGGGCTTTACCGTATTTACTCCTTCGAGCCGCAGTGCTCGTTAAATTGAATTATAATAAGAACTTTTAACAATATAATAAACAAGTTTTAAAAGTTTTTGTTACTAAATATCCCTATTTTGACAGAGGAAAGTTTTTACACTGTTTGGTGCGGCACTCTTGATCTCAAATTGCTCTCATTGGGGAGCAGCGCTCAATTGAGTAAATATGGTATATTTGGGAATTCTAATAATAAATATTAAAGCCCAGCAAAGTGCTTTTAAAAGAGCCATAAACCATTAAATTTAAAATTTTATTAAAGATTTAGTAACGTTTCGTCTTAACTCAAGACATCTTCAGACTATGTTAAATTACAAGCTGTAAGAGTAATTAAGCATAAAGTAAAGCTATCATAGCAATATTAAATTACAAGCGAATACGAGGAACACAAAACGTAAGGATAAGAAAGGATAATGAAGGGAAGTGACGGACAAAAATGAGAACATACAAATTAGGCAACAACACAAACAGACAAAAATTTGGGAAGCTTATATTTGGAATGAGGTGAGCATTAGTACATGTGGTGGGCTTTTATACACAAGGGGGTTTATATTCGGAGGTATTTAAGATTATTTTATTACCTACCTTTCTCATTTACCGTTGTGTTTTTCTATGTTAATAGAAGATGTGATTTATTTGTGCAAATAGTAAAAGTTATCAAAACACTTAAAATTTATTTTGTTAATTTCAGTGGTTATTTTGAAGAACTGTGTACCTAAAAAGTCCTAAGTTCTGATGTCAGAGAAAGTATAAAGGGCCATATAAGGAACTATGAACTGATGTAAACTGATGTGTTACTATTCAAAAAATATTAATATAAAAATTAATATTACTTGTGTATAGAGACCTTGCTATAGCTATTTTTATAGGAAATGAAAGCCTGTCAATATATAAAAGCTGAACCCAAGGTTGAGTAAAATGAAATAAAAGTATATTTTGTGTGAATGAAGTTTGATCACACCTAAAAATCCACTCCTATCCTATTTTATGCACCTATGCCTATGGGTTTCAGTATAGTGCTATCTGCTGTAAAGGAAATCTAACAATAAGTGAATTTCTGCTTGATTGAAGTTGGCATTCTGCTGACCTATATACTGATGAATAGGATAAATTATACCAAATACAAAATCATGGTGATGTTGTCCACTGTTCAATGATGTGTTCTTTTAAGGTAGCTCCCTACAGTTTTGTACAGAACACAATTGTATTAAAAAAAAACATTTTATCATCTTGCAAAGTATGATCATAAAACTTGGCCATATAAGGCTGCGGTCATTAAAAATTTTAAAGGGTGGGTAGGAGGAAAATCGGGGGGGGGGGATATAATTTTTTTACAGCATCAAAAGGGGGGATACTAAATATTAGAGTAGACAAGGGGGAGTATTAAAATTTTGAGATCAAATTTTGAAATCAACAACCAAACAATACTTGTGGTGATAAAACCTTCCAGGTTACCTTTAATATTACAAAATAAAGTGTAAAACAGAACTGTGTTGAACTTTGTGTTGAAAACCCGGATTATTCTATATATTCAATTTATTTTGCTATGAAACTGCGGATTTTGTAGCAACAAATCAGTCACCATGTTTGTAAGCATTATATGATTAAATGTTGCATTTTACTTGCTGTTGATATTTTGTATACCTTTTAATTACTGCATTTGAGGCAATAGGGGGATATCAATTTTTTCGACCCACAATCCTTCACAAAAATTATGAGACCACCCATGTGAAAGTGTAATTTCCTCTCCCCTCCCCCCTACAGAGCAATGTTGCTCGTGATTGAGTTGAAATTGTGAAGCACAATGCTTGAATAACAGTCAACATTGTTTTGAAGGGGGAGGGGGAGGGGGGGGGAAGGACAAGCTCCTGATGGTAGAAATTTGCTGATTTTATAGATAAATATGCAAGTCTCAATATATTTTGTGAAGGATTGTCTTGATAAATCATAAGATTTGGTGTTGTAAACAATTTCAAATTCATTGTAAAAAAGTTGCATATTGCTTATCATGTGTTGCTTGGTTCGCATAATAAGTTCACACGTTGACAGAACATTTTTTGCACAGAATAGGGCGTGGCTTTTTGGGCGTAACCCATACTCTTATAGATGACGTCACCCACGAAACTCTTGTGTTTCGCGAAAATGTAAACTCATCACACATACTGCTAACCTTATTTTGTTAATTAGCTATTTTTGTTTATCAATGTGTATTTAGGGGGTAGTCAAAGTAGGTGGGGG
>CACRXK020007957.1:0-21714 GCA_902702795.2 Paramuricea clavata
GCAGTAACTCCTTTGAAGGAGCATCGTAACCGCTCCCTGTTAAAATTTTAGCCGCTCTATTTTGCATTTTTTGTAGTTTCTGTATGTTATAGTTAGCTGCATTATCCCATACCATGCTACAGTAATCGAAATATGGGAGTATTAAGCTGTTGTATATAGTTTGCAAGACAGATTGGGTTACAAGCGATTTGATCCTTCTCATTATTCCTAAACCTTTCGAAACTTTAGCATTGATTTCATTTATATGGTCTTTCCACATTAATTTGTCATCGATTATAACTCCAAGTGTTTTGCATTTATTAATTTTCTTTACAGGTTCATTACCTATGCTTATTATTGGTTCTTCTTGAATGTTTATTATTTTTTGTCTTGAACCAATAATCATGTACTCTGTTTTATTGTGACTAAGAGTTAATTTATTTGCGAGAAGCCAGTGGTGTACTTTTTCTAAATTGTTATTCAAATTACTTTGGAGTTGTTGTACTGTCTGACCGGTTGCTGTTATATTTGTATCATCGGCAAACATGCTTGCACTAGCACTGTCTAGACAATTAGGTAAGTCGTTGACATAGATAATAAATAGCAGGGGTCCTAAATTGGAGCCTTGCGGCACACCAGTTTTAATTGGTTTCATTTCTGAAAATATGTTGTTAGCTTTGCAAGTTTGCTTTCTATTGGAGAGATACGACTTAAACCAATTTAATGTTATACCACGAATTCCATACATTGCTAATTTGTTTAGTAAAATTTGATGATCTACACAATCAAATGCCTTTTTTAAATCCAGAAATAAAACGCCGTTCAGAAGTCCATTGTCCATATTGCAATACCATCTATTTGTAACTGTAAGTAAGGACGTTTCGGTTGAATGATTTTTCCTAAAGCCTGATTGCTGATTGGCAATTATGCTGTTACTATGAAGATAACTACACAATTGATCAAATGCAATTTTCTCCAAAACTTTCGCTATAACTGATAGTACTGAAATTGGTCTATAGTTACCACAACAGGACCTATCATCTTTCTTAAAGATTGGCGAGAGCACCGCTATTTTTAGATCATCAGGAAAAATTCCAGATACAATAGATTCGTTAAAAATTTTTGTTAGTGATCTACTGATTACTCCAGCCGCATCTTTAATTAATTTTGGTGGTATTTGGTCATAACCAGTCGATTTAGTTGGTTTAACATTGGAAAGATATTTATAAACTTCATTTTCAGTTACAAAGTGCAGCTTAAATTCAGTTTCACTCTGATCTATATAACTAGATGGTTGAATTGGTGTCCTTTCTAAGTTTTCTGCCAGATTTGAACCTATGTTGCAAAAATAGTCATTTAAGACATTTGTAATTTCTTTAGCATCGGTAACACTTCCATTCTCAGTTTTAATTTCGGAAATAGTTGTTGTTTTTGATTTCTTGTTAATCAATTTATTAATAGTTTTCCACATCTCTTGTGGGTTTTTGGTGGTTGTTTCAAAACAGTGTATGAAGTGTTTGGCTTTGGCCTGTTTAATATTTTTAGTTACCTCGTTCCTAGCTTTTTTGTAAGCTTGGTGCATATTTAGAGACCCAGTCTTAACTGCTTTTTTCTTTAGATAATCTCTGTTCCTATTTTTTTTCATAATATCTTTCGTTAGCCAAGGTGTATATTCACTTCGTACCCTCCGAGTGATTGGTGGAGCATGCATATCAGCTACAAATAAAAACTTGTTTTTCCAATCCATATATATATAATTAATGTCATCAGACTGTTGATCAAAATCTATATGAAATATTTGTGATAAATCTGCAATAAAATTGTCTTTATTGTAGCCTTTGTATTGTCTAGTATTAACAACTTTTGGCTCACCACGAGGGATCGATAATTTTCTTGTTATACATATCAAACTATGATCACTAATTCCTATATGGTGTACCTCCGATCGAACAATAATTTCAGCTTTATTTGTAAACGCTAAATCGATAAGTCTACTAGTGTTTTCAGTTACTCGTGTTGGTTCTTTGATAAGTTGCTCAAATTGATATAATTCCATCATATCTTTTAATTTATCTGTATGTGATTGCATGCCTTGTTTAGACCAGTCACAATTAAAATCACCTATGCAAATCACTTCTACATTTTCTGCATCTATTTTTTCTAAAACGTTCTCATAATCGTCAAAAAGCTCAGCTTTTGAACTAGGTGGTCTATACCAGGCATTAACGAGAAAGGATTTTGCTTTAGGTTTCATGACTTCTACTGTGACCATCTGAAGGCTTTCTATCATTAACTCATCTCTTAGTTTATAGTTAATTGTGTTCCGTATGTAAAGTAATACCCCTCCTCCATGTCTATTTCTGTCTTTGCGTATAATTTCATAACCGTCAATCAAAACTTCATTGTCAGCTATAGTCTCATCCAACATTGTCTCGTTTAAGCAAATTATATCAAATTGTTTTTTTCTTAAAAATATTCGGAATTCATCAATGTGTTTAATAAGGCTTCTAATGTTTAAATGAGCTATTTTAAATCCCTTAACACTTTGTATTTCTTTTTGAATGCATTCATAATTTATTCTGGTTGAAGAATTTTGCATGCTATCTTGATTATTACGATTTTCTTCAAAACCGGAATACAACATGCTCTCACAGTTATTTTCTTTTAAATCTTGGTCAAAATTTAGCATGCCTTCATAGATTGTTTTCCCATCTGAAACAGAATGAAGCATGCTTTCCTGATTATCATGTTTCTCTGAATAAATTATACTGTTATCCTTAGAGCTATCCTTGGGGGTTTCTAGACATCAATTATTTATAAAATGAATAATGTTCTTGGCAAAGGCTGCAGTTCCCATTTTATTTAAATGCAGTCCATAATGATTTAAGTGTTTTGCACCTATATTATTATGTTTAATTAATCCCCAGTTTCTTTGTCTACAACAGTTTGCGAGAATTGTATTTACCTCTCTGCATAAAGAATTGTATCTACCCTATGCGGATATGCCTTTGAAAGAGCCGAAAAGTATATTTTACACCCGATATCCGCGTTTTACCCGATCGGGTAAAACGCGGATATGCCTTTTAAAGAGCCGAAAAGCATATTTTACACCATATTCGCGTTTTACCCGATCGGGTAAAATGCGGATATGCCTTTGAAAGAGCCGAAAAGTATATTTTACACCCGATATCCGCGTTTTACCCGATCGGGTAAAACGCGGATATGCCTTTTAAAGAGCCGAAAAGCATATTTTACACCATATTCGCATTCGCGGATATGATGTTTAAAACATATTTTAGAGAAAAATAGGTCATCCGTCCGTCCGCCCGTCCGTCCGCCCGTCCGTCCGTCCGTCCGTCCGTCCGTATCAGCGTTTTACCCTAACCCAATGTAAAATAGCCATACATTTCGCCGAACATAACTTTGGCCCCTTTGGACATATCTTTTTCGTAATAGTCTTATTCGAACTGGAATCCAAAACATTTAGAGTGTTATTTTCAAATTTGTGTCTTCAGATTTTCACCTTTTATTTCGGTACTTACAGAAATAAATAAATAAATAGTATTTATATTTTTAGCGCGGCCCGTGAAACGTTCTCAAAACAAAGCGCTGTTTACATTTTGGCCCTAAGGGTTTGGAAAAACCGGAAATCGATTCTACAAGTCAAAGTACTCCCAGTATTGCAGTGGCATGGTTTACACGTGCATCGGGCTACATATAGCCAAGCATACACCTGGCGTGTGCGTGCGAGTAAATCCCCGATATTTTGAAAAATTCAAAATAAATATTTCTATTCTGTGCCGTATTCAAACGAAACTTTCTACATGAAAGCGCTTGAATAGAAGGAGTATTTTACTCACATTGACTCTAAGCAAATTCTGATGAGTTAATTAAGAAGATATTCATGTGATTGGTCTTGATTCTTAAGAAACAAATTTGTGCAGGAAACATAGGGGATATAACCTTCATGTGCAGGCTTGCCATGCTACCAATGATGAAACGTGGAAATGAGGCCATTGGGTTAAAAGTAAACTTCCCTTTAGAGAATTGTCTAGAAATATAAACGTTTGCATTCAGTTCATGTGGCAAAAAGGCAGCACTTTCCTTGCGATAGTAACTCCTAGTTAATAACCGTACATTCTATCATTTAAAATCTTGGGTTGCCCTGCCAATCCAGATGAATTGCCCTGCCAATCCAGATGATTCGTATTTTGGGGGGTCACACCCCATACCACCTTAAGTTTCGCCCCCGTGGCCACGTGAAACTGAAAAGCATGAAGGTTGACGGAATTCAACTTGATTTGGAATTATTCTTCTAGATCACTTCTAGATACAAAACTATTTGTAGTTGCAAATGAATCAAGGCAATAATAAGTTGTACACTATAAATAAAGACAACTAGGAGAGGGAAAATCAATTTTATTATCAATGTTTGGCTCCCGTAGTCCCGTGTGATCAAACTATTATACAATATACTGGTAACACGTACGGAATTATATATGGACGCTAAAATATGTACTCAGAATCTGAGCGTAGATGTACTGTAATACTGTATCTGCGCTCAAATGCTATACCTCTCCGTGTTTAATATTGAAATTCTTGACTGCATTTTTTATTTTAGTTCTTGTCACCACAGTAGCCCAGAAAGTAAGTTATACTTTATGGTTTAAAGTACATGTTTAATGCAAAATATAATAAAATTAAAAATTAATTAATAAATAAATACCCACACAGAGCCTGGGCCACTCGTGTTGTCACTGTTGTTATTGTTGGTGGTGATAATCTAAACAGAACTGTGAAAAATAAAAATTGATACTGAATCGAAGACGAAAACTGGTTAAAACTCATTGTTCAAATATCAACATTACTAGAAAATACATGCATGCAGAAACCCTCGCCTTGCTGACAAACAGACAAAACCATTGTATTTTCCGAACATGAAGTATCTGAAGTAGTTGTCATGGTAACACGATAATTTTTTAAGAATATTCTTACAAATGAAAAATCGCCTAAAAAATATCACTTTTAATTACAAAATTATTAATTTGCCAACATATATATGTTAGGTATGTTATTATACGTAATATAAGCCTCAATTTAAGGTAAAATTCAACCACAAACGCTTCGCAAAACGTTTTAAAGTCACTAGTGTTCTTTATAAAACTAAACTGACTTTTAAAATGGCTTTATCGATAAACTTTGAGTTTGCAATAAAATGACTTCGAATTCTCGCTTGCAAATAAGGCCACATAAAAAAAATTACTTGTTTAGCGTCCACCCATTTTAATTTTTCTAGGTCGGGCGGACGGATTTTTTTTTTTTTTTTTTCGTAAAATGCAACACAAAATTCTGCTAAATGCAGGAAATCCAGTATATTACCACAGTCAAAACTCACTTTAATTCTTTCAAAATCCGTTCATGTTTTTTAACTTCCCGTTCATGTTTTTAATCAAACAGAAAATTACCGTTTGGCGGTCACGCGCGAACACTTCAGCTGCGAACAGGCATATTCTGGGAAGGAAACTTTGTGTAAACGTATTACATAGCTCCCAGAAGAATAAAATCACCATTTTTTCAAGTAAAACGGTCTTTTTTATAGAGAGTTTTTCCACTAAACTCGGACAAATTTAAAAAAAAAATTAAAAAAAATGGAGGTCGGGGACTTTTATGAGGTCGGGCGGGGACGCTAAACAAGTAATTTTTTTTATGTGGCCTAACTCTGCTTTCTTTTTTATTTAAAAAATTCAATATCATAAAAAAGGGAATCAATATTACTAAAGATACACTGAAATAATATGCTGTCTTGCTTAGTTGTTTCATATATGCAAAGGCCGTCGGGTTTTAAATTAAATCCATTATAAAATCAATATTTAAAACAAAGTTACCTTCGTTAACGTTGGCTCACTTCTTTTAGCCGATTCTTTCGCTGTTTCTTTCTTGAAATTTACAAAATCTTGCGAAAATGCGAGCGAAAATGAAATATATTTGTGATATTTGCAAGAAATTTATCAATCATCAAATCAAGAAATGTTTGCTATTTGATGACGAATCGCTTGTAAAAACGCGGACAAATACTTGCTCGAGTTACGCTTCTGGTATAACTTCCTATTCGGTGTGCTGTCGTCATGCAGTCGTTAATCGTTATAATGCAAACTTTAAATTGGACCAATCAGTTTTCGCTATTCATGACAGTCCGCCACATATTTTGAGATCAGTGAGGATGACCACCTGGACCAATCAGTTTTCGCTATTCATGACAGTCCGCCACATATTTTGAGATCAGTGAGACCGAAACTTCGTTGGTGAGCCACGCCCGCGATATTTGATGAACTTTAGACTTCGCTAATGCTTTCGTTTCCCCGGGTGTAAATAGCCGGGGGGAATTAGTACCCTCGCACGGCGCTTCGCGCCGTCGGCTCGGGGACAACAATGTTACAAGTTGCGCAATTACTGCATATGCTCTCTACACCTATAATGGCCAATACCTATTTGTCCTTGAAATATTGGTTTGTTTTACATTCGAAACGCACTATACCTAGGCAGTAAAGTAATTATTGGTATTTCAATTAACATTTTACTGCTTCCTGCAGTACGTGTTGGCTTGGAATGCGTATTTGATTTCTCAGTCCAGGCTACTATACTGCTCAGGAACGTTGGCTGCAAACAAGTGCAGTAATTCCCAGCTGAAACTATTTTTTGTTATGCCACGCCCACACATGACACATCACTATTATATATCAAGTACTGCTTATAGGTATCATCAAACAAGAATTTTGATTTGCTGATAGTCCTGATAGTTTGAAAGTAGCGTAAGTCGGGGCAAAACGAGACGGTGGGGCTAAATGAGACGATTATGCAATAATGCTAGTTTTCGGCGTATTACCGCAGGTTTTTTATCACAAGCATTACGGGCTCATAAACAAGCATTTTTCGAAGTTATTCAACGAGGTTTGAGGATTCAAAGCTATTTCACAGCGAAAAAAAATCGATTCTTTTGGATTACACTGAAGTTGGCGTCTCAAAATTGAGGTATGTTATTACTTAGCATATTTAGATAGTTTTTTATTCTGTCTAAAATATATGCTTGCCCAAAGCGGACAAAATTACGAACAATGAAATACCAAGTCCATTTTCTCTAAAATATATGCTTGCCCAAAGCGGACAAAATTACGAACAATGAAATACCAAGTCCATTTTCTCAAATACCAAGTCCATTTTACAAATACCAAGTCCATTTTCTCAAATACCAAGTCCATTTTACAAATATTGGGTCCATTTTCTCAAAGGTCCATTTTCTCAAATACCAAGTCCATTTTACAAATAGCAAGTCCATTTTACAAATACCAAATCCATTTTCTCAAATACCAAGTCCATTTTACAAATATCAAGTCCATTTTAAAAATACCAAGTCCATTGTACAAATACCAAGTCCATTGTACAAATATCAAGTCCATTTCACAAATACCAAGTCCATTTTACAAAATAATATCAAGCCATTTTTATTCACTGCCACAGTGCTACTTTGGAAAATGAAATTTCCCTACAAGGAAATTGTCAAAATGGAATTGATATTCGCGTGCGTGCAAAACAATTTGCGAAACACAATACCAATTCGAACATGCTAATTAGGTCATAATGTTTCAATGAATGTATGATTATGTAGTTATTTATTCAACGACTGTATAATTATGCAAAGACAATTTATGCAATTGCACCTTAAAATGGCGGCAAGGTGGTTACCAAATATTGAAGAGTTTTTCGAATCTTTACATAATTATATCCATACATTTTGGCGCCCAACAGTATCTAAACAGCACAGACAGAAATGACAGTGACTACTAGTTGAGAAGGGTTCTAAATTATACATCTGTTGTAAATTCACTCTTTGCAAGAATGTGGACATCAAGCTACAGGCAGGGGTGCACATTAGGGGGGGGGGTGACACCCCCATGTTTTGTGAAATATATCTAAAAAGCCGGTCGCAAAACCTGAATGGGACGAAAAAGTCGGTACGGCTAAAATCTGAAAGATATTATCATTTTGTGTCGAAAAAAGTAATAGGTGCACGTTCTGGAAATGGAAGTTGCATAAACATGTTAGAAAAATGAATTAGACAAAGAAAAACAATTAAACATACACAAATTAGAGTTCACTGACACAAACCAAGAGAGCAAATAATCAACTTACTGCAACATTTCAGCCAACGTAATGCGATCCGATTACCTAAGGGGGCTCTGCAATGGGCATAAGAACTGCCCTTGTGGAAAGCTAAAATCCTAACCCCAGTAAAAAATGCCTATGGTTGCTTTAAAGAGCACATCTGAACTTGAATTTGCGCTCAAAGCAACACTCATTACCGACTTCTACAAAAACGAAGACATGCTGTTGTATTTGCGTGTACAATACTATGTTTACATAAATATTTTTCAATGACAACATTAGGCAACTTAAAAATGCCTTTTTGTGGTTGTAACTTTTCTTTAAACTTCGTCCTAAAATACTTGAAATATCTTTCTAATAAAACTAGAAATTCAAAATTTTCCTCGCGCCTACGGCGCTCGCTTTGGAAATTTATAAAAATTCCCCCCCCCCCTCCCTCCTTCCGAAAGTTTAGACCGCTGCAAAAGTTCTGAAAAACTGAACGTTTATTTAAACTTTTGCAATACTATCCCCTATCCCCGTCTTACCGTCTATGCGCTTTATTGAAATAGTTGGCTTTTCTTATCAAACACAAATACTACAAAAGTCGGTCCCAGAACATAGACACCCCCCCCCATTTTTTCCGAATGTGCGCCCCTGGCTACAGGTTGTATAAAAAAGTAGACAATTTTGAAACAGCTCTAGTCAATTTCACAAATCCGTTCATTTCAGGAAATTTTTGATAAATATAAATTATAATGTAGAATAAACAAGTATTTTGTAAAGATAAATTTTCCAGAGCAGGCGGGATATATTAGCAGCATTAAAAATAGCTTGCGCGCGAAATATAAAAATTAAAAACGTATTTTGAGTTCATGGGCGAGAAATCTGTTATGTGTTTTATCAATACATGGCCCAAATATCAGAAAATTTACTAAATTTTAAGTTCTTTAATTAGCTGCTGAAACTTTCATTTTTTGGCACCAATGCCCATCAGGCATGCTTTATTCATGCATTTACCTAATAATTATTATTGCAAAAGAAGTAAATAGCAATATCAAAATTAGGTAAGAGTTGCTAAAAAAGACACCACCCCTGTTCTGGAAAATTTGTCTTCACGAAAAACGTTTGTTTTGAAGTAGATTGCGCAATGTCAGAAATTCAGTCCACTGGAAACTTTGCCCGGGGTGATGGAATTCAGATAATTTTTGTAAATTTATTTTTGTTTTATTATATATTTTATTAACTTTGTGATTGTGTTGTGTTGTGTTGTGTTGTGTTGTGAAAACCTGTTTCCAACAATTTATTCTACACTATAAGTTCCCAGACAATCTAAATGTATCAAAAATTTCATGAAATGCGGATTTGTGAAATTGAGAGCTGTTTCAAGATTGTCTACTTTTTTATGCACCCTGCAGCTAGGTG
The DNA here is from genome assembly GCA_902702795.2 of Paramuricea clavata. NCBI lineage: Eukaryota > Metazoa > Cnidaria > Anthozoa > Malacalcyonacea > Plexauridae > Paramuricea > Paramuricea clavata. The sequence goes on from CACRXK020007957.1 coordinate 9,544, forward strand.
CCGGCATTCTTGTGAGGAGTGAATTGGCAATAATGCGTGGCTATAAAGATTCGAAAAACTCTTCAATATTTGGTAACCACCTTGCCGCCATTTTAAGGTGCAATTGCATAAATTATCTTTGCATAATTATACAGTCGTTGAATAAATAACTACATAATCATACATTCATTGAATACATTATAACCTAATTAGCATGTTCGAATTGGTATTGTGTTTTGTACATTGTTTTGCACGCACGCGAATATCAATTCCATTTTGACAATTTCTTTGTAGGGAAAATGGACTTGATATTATTTTATAAAATGGACTTGGTATTTGTGAAATAGACTTGATATTTGTACAATGGACTTGGTATTTATAAAATGGACTTGGTATTTGGGAAAATGGACTTGTTATTTCATTGTTCGTAATTTTGTCCGCTTTGGGCAAGCATAAAAATACCGCAGCTAAGAAATATACTCCATTTGTTTTGTATACAAAAACATGTGGCCTTTCATGTACAATGGACTTGGTATTTGTAAAATGGACTTAGTATTTGAGAAAATGGACTTGGTATTTATAAAATGGACTTGGTATTTGAGAAAATGGACTTGGTATTTATAAAATGGACTTGGTATTTGGGAAAATGGACTTGTTATTTCATTGTTCGTAATTTTGTCCGCTTTGGGCAAGCATAAAAATACCGCAGCTAAGAAATATACTCCATTTGTTTTGTATACAAAAACATGTGGCCTTTCATGTTAAAAGTGTATTTTGCTCATGTTGCTCTTTATTTTTATCATTTTGAGCCTTTGAATTCTCCCAAGTGCCGTGGGGCTAAATGAGACAGGCCGATTTTCTTACAAGACTATACACTTCTGTTTGCTTATGGGCATTATCGCTATCTGTTGTAATGTTGTAATCAATATATATGGTATATAAAGTAGCATAGGGGTATTATACAATGTATATTAGTGTCTCAAAGTGGTGTTTTAATGCAGTAAATGTTTGTATGTACCATCATTCTACCCTACATATGTGCATCATTGCTCAAACAATTCATATTAAATAAAAATTTACTATAGATTTTTATGTCAATCTAAAAATAATCTGTGGGTACACATCAGTTGGGTTTTCTCACTTAGTTCTGTGACACCATCAGTTGACGAGGTACTTAAATAGACTTAATATTATTTTTAGAATGGTCCGAAACTACAAACGGAAGACTGACCGGGCAAATTGGTCAGAGGAGCAAATGAAGCTTGCTATCTTGGCAGTAGAAAACAAAGAGCTGTCCATAAGAAAAGCTGCCGTTGTCTTTGGGGTTCCCAAGTATTCACTAAATCGCCGAGTGCAAGGTAAGCTGAAAAGTTTATCCGCAGAGGAGAAACATAAAAATATTTTGGGGCGTTATCGTGCAATTCTCACCCATGACCAAGAGAAAGAGCTTGAAGACCACATAATCAACATGGATCAAGCTTTTTATGGTCTTTCCATAAATGACATCAGAGCCATTGTCTATGACTATTGTCAAAAGAACAATATTAAGAACAATTTCAATTCGGATAACAAAATGGCTGGTCGTGACTTCGTTGCGGGTTTTATGAAGCGCCACCCAAAGTTGTCACTTCGAAGACCAGAATCAGTGTCTGTGAATCGGGTTTTTGGTTTAAACAAGACCTCTGTGAATTTATACTTTGATAACCTGGAAACTGTGTTGGATAAACATAACTTTAAACCACATGAAATCTTTAATTGTGATGAGAGTGGTTTGACCTGTGTTCACAAACCAGTGAAAGTCGTTGCGCCAAAGGGAAAGCGATGTGTCTCCTCTGTTACTAGAGCGGTGAACGTGGTCAAACAACAACCATTTTAGTGGCCTATAGTGCATCAGGTACATACATTCCACCAATGATGATCTTTAAAAGAAAACGCAACCGGCCGGAGTTGGTTGATCATGCTCCTGCAGGGACTATTGGACGCTGCTCTCCAAATGGATGGATCGATGCGGACCTGTTTCTGGATTACTTGAAGCACTTTGTAACATTTACAAAGTGTTCGAAAGATTCCCCAGTGTTATTGATCCTTGATGGTCATAAAACACACACAAAGATTCTCTCCACCATAGAGTATGCTCGTGATAATGGTGTTGTCATCCTGTCACTCCCTCCACACACCTCCCACAAGCTCCAACCACTGGATCGAAGTTTCTTCAAACCGCTCAAGAGTGCTTTCAATGCAGCATGCTCAACCTGGATGCGAAACCACCCTGGCCGCAGAATCACTGTCGACAAGCTTGGGGAGCTGTTCAATGCTGCCTATTTAAAAGCTGCTACCATTGAGAATGCTGTGTCAGGATTCCGATGCACTGGCATTGTCCCATTGAACAAAGAAATTTTGCCTTCATCTGATTTCCTAGAGGACCCCCGTGTTGTTGGTACACCATCGGATGAGACCTTGTCTTCCCTTGCTAACACAGCTAATCAGAGCCCAAGCCATGAAGAAGCATCATCTTCAGAAGCACAAACCAGAGAGTCCTTTCCAGCGACTGAAGAGACTACACTAATGCCACCTGTATCCTCAGAACCCAGAAATTCTTCACCCACACAAGATGAACCACCTGCAGTCGACCACGTCAGCTTTTCAATGATAATGAAACTGCCTACCCTCACCGAGAAGAAGAAGTCAAAGAGATCTGAGGAGTCTAGGATAGTTACTAGTTCTCCATATAAACAGTCTCTTGTCGAGAACATAGCTGAACAAAACAAAAAAAGCAAACGAAAACTTTCTGCCAAAGAAAAGAAGTCGAAGAAAGCTGAGGATCAACTGCCAAAAGCCAAGAAAGCTAAGACTGATAACAAGAAATCGGCAAAAGCTAAGAATGTTAACATGGACATTGAGGAAGATTCTCAATGTCCCATGTGTGATGGATTTTGGACAGAGTCATTGCCTGGAGAGGATTGCGTCCAGTGTTGCAAGTGCGAAAAGTGGTTGCATGAAGATTGTTGTTGCTCTGTGACACCAACAACTGTAATATGTGACATTTGCTATGACTGTTAGATAAACTTTTATCCACTTTCCTAATGTATTTTTAACCTTAGTTTTATCCTACCATTAAAATATTTTCAAATTTTTAAAAATTTCTGTATATTTAATATTTGTCTCATTTTGCCCCAGTTCAATGGGGCAAAATGAGACATTTACTTCCGGTCGTTTTTCTTGAATAATTCCCACAATATTACCTGAAGAACAGTTTTTTTCCCTGAGTTGGTTCACTACAATCCGTTTAACATATTAATGGTAAAAAAAGTGTTTTAATATGTTTCCTTGCTTTTTTATGACAATCACACTGCTTAAGCGTCTCGTTTTGCCCCTAACTACGCCGTCATTGCGTGACTCAACAATCGATGGATGGATGGATGGATGCATAGTGTAAACATTCCGGGTGGTGCTTGTAAATTATGTTCTGTAGATTTGCAACGCTCGGCCAGCATAAAAATTTAAAAAAATTCAAATTTAAATCTTATTTTATTCAGACAAGGGAACAATGGATGATTCTATCAGAATCATTATCATAGCGACAACAGTGGGTGCTGGCATATTCCTTGGCATCACACTTATCGTCTTATTGATAAAATACAAACGATTGAAGCGGGCTTCAAAATTATCAACTCCTGTCAATATTCCATTGGAGGTGAATGAAATTTCACCACAACCATTGCCAGTTGATGAGGTAAATTATTTATGGTCATGGTGTTGGTGACACAGTGAATGGTTATTACATATGGGATTCCAGGAAGAACAGATCGAACTGATAAAGTTATCCAATATAAATAGTTTTAGTTTAGGTTTCTTCTTGTAGTAGCACTGGAGGAATAAGAGATGGGCTCACTGAACCTCTAGAATTGATAGAACTATGACAGCTATCTAGTATAAGTAAATTTACTTTAGTTTGTACTTGAACTTCGAGGGTTTTTCTGTCTCCAGTTTTTCTCTATCATAAAAACCAACTCTTAGAAATTAGTTGTCAAGCACGTGCATGTATCGTGTGCCTCTGACTCGGGTGAATTGGGCAACCACACGCTGTGTGTAATCGTCATTAAATAAATCAATCATTCTTATCAAAAAACAGGAGACAGTTTACGAAACTGTTCCGAACGTTGATCAAGGGTTTCACAAAGACGTTGCCACAAATGCAAACGAGTCTGAAGACATATCAGCTGAAGGTCAGTAATATCACAGATTATAGATATTAATATCTAACCTGTGGTAATAAGCGTATAAGAATTAGTATAAAAAATTATACTAACTTTGGTATGTACTGTAACATATTTGCTCATTCTAAGAAGAAATGTAATAATATATCTTGGTTGAAAAGAAATCAATCTTGATAAATGTTTTCACTGAGAAGTAGTAAAGAACGAGGATGAGAGTTGGTAAGAGGTAATGAAGGTTGAAACTTTCGCTCGTGTTTGACCACCAACTTTTCAACTTTTAATTGGTTCAAATTTTGATGAGAGTTTTTGCTGCGCGCGCTAATATCAAGTCAAATCTCGTCAACTGTCAGCACCTCTTCTTCTCGTTTGACCAGGGAGATTTGTAATCGTCTTTTGTTTAATTAAAGGCCAGGCATCACTTCACGATTGGGCAGGAGTTCTATCAAATGCAGACAAGACGTCTGGGTACGAAACGCCAGTCGAAAATGAACATCAGACGTTTGGGTACGAAACATCAGTCGAAAATGAACATCAGACGTTTGGGTACGAAACATCAGTCGAAAATGAACATCGAGAGTTTTACGATGACGTCGCCACAAATGCAAACGCGTCTGAAGACATATCATCTGAAGGTCAGTAATATCACAGATTAGATATTAATATCTAAATCTAAATATGTATATTAGGTACTATGTACAACATGAGCAGCCGTGTTGAAAAGAAACCTGTCTTGATAATTGTTTTCACTGTAGAACGAGGATGAAAGTTTTAAGAGGTAATAAAGGTTGAAACTCTCGCTCGTGTTTTCCCGCCAACTCTCGTGCACTCTCATAAACTCTCATCAGTGTTCAGCTGGTTCAAATTTTGAGTAGAGTTCATGAGAGTTTTTGTTGTGCTTGGAAATATCCAGTTAACTCTCATCAGTGTTTATCTGGTTCTAATTTTGAGTAGAGTTCATGAGAGTTTTTGTTGCGCTTGGTAATATCCAGTTAACTCTCATCAGTGTTCATCTGGTTCTAATTTTGAGTAGAGTTCATGAGAGTTTTTGTTGTGCTTGGTAATATCCAGTTAACTCTCATCAGTGTTCATCTGGTTCTAATTTTGAGTAGTTCATGAGAGTTTTTGTTGTGCTTGGTAATATCCAGTTAACTCTCATCAGTGTTCATCTGGTTCTAATTTTGAGTAGAGTTCATGAGAGTTTTTGTTGTGCTTGGTAATATCCAGTTAACTCTCATCAGTGTTCATCTGGTTCTAATTTTGAGTAGTTTATGAGAGTTTTTGTTGTGCTTGGTAATATCCAGTTAACTCTCATCAGTGTTCATCTGGTTCAAATTTTGAGTAGAGTTCATGAGAGTTTTTGTTGTGCTTGGTAATATCCAGTTAACTCTCATCAGTGTTCATCTGGTTCTAATATTGAGAAAAATTCCATGCAAACTCTCGCCATATTAAGACGGATGATATATATTTATTGATACAATGATATATTTAGGTTACGAAACTGTCGCAAGTGTTGATCGAGAGTTTTACGATGACTTTGCAACAAAAGCAAACGAGTATGAAGACATGAGAGTTGATGTGGAGTACCCCTGTTCTAACACAAAGCATTTTACAGCGCCCAGCTGATGAGAGCTTTCGCTACGCGCGCTATAATTATGCACGCCGAGAGTTGAGAAAATCACACAGGCATGATGCTTGCGAACTCTCGCTATATTAGGGACGGGTCCTGCAGTCTTAAGCATTGATCAAACGCGCATGAGAGTTGAGAAGCAGAGTTTAAAGCGAGTGAAGTGCAGACAATGACTTTTGTTTTAGTCTTGGTGAGACACTATTGTACGAGATTATTTTTTCTGCAATTTTATATGTTATTATGCAATAAAATATGTTATTATTAAAGTTAAAGTGATTCATTTTCAGTTCAGCCTTTCGTTACATGGGTCCGATATACTATTAATGTGCTATACGTGTCTTTAATTTGGACTTGTATATTTTTTCTCCTTCATGATTAAAGAAACGTCTGGCGAATATTGGATCAAAGAACTCAGTTTAAAGAACGAAGATAAGACGATACTAAAATCTCAAAGAATGCTGAATGATCGTCACATGAACGCTGCGCAAAAACTATTAAAGAAAAAATTTCCACATATCAGTGGCTTACAGGACACCATCTTATCCCAAACTTCGTTCGTGAACACACAGGGTGAAGGAATACAGATCCATAACACTGAAAAATACCATTGGATTACATCGGCATCAATAGGTATATATATATATATATATATATATATATATATATATATATATATATATATATATATATATATATATATATATATATATATATATATATATATATATATATATATATAAAACCACAACAGACTGTTGTGGTTTTTTTGAGGTAAAACGAAAAACTATATATATATATATATATATATATATATATATATATATATATATATATATATATATATATATATATATATATATATATATATATATATATATATATATATATATATATATATATATATAAAGCTTCAAATTGAAAATAAATGTTATTAAACTTCAAATAAATTAATACATGTTGTAAAGATAAAGATACGTTTCGGGGCACAGCCCCTTCGTCAGAAACGAGATAAGTTCAAATCCATGTCCTTAAATACTTTTGGCCCAATCCTAATTAACATACACTAATAATATATATAGACTTGCATTAATATTCCTCCCTCAAATTTAATCCCAGTGGTACATATGTATTCAATTTTTCAATCCAAAAACTTTCCCTTTCTGTAGGTTTATTAACATCCGTTAATAAACCTACAGAGAGGGAAAGTTTTAGCATTGAAAAATTGAATACATATGTACCACTGGGATTAAATTTGAGGGAGGAATATTAATGCAAGTCTATATATATATTATTAGTGTATGTTAATTAGGATTGGGCCAAAAGTATTTAAGGACATGGATTTGAACTTATCTCGTTTCTGACGAAGGGGCTGTGCCCCGAAACGTATCTTTATCTTTACAACATGTATTCATTTATTTGAAGTTTAATAAAATTTATTTTCAATTTGAAGCTTTATATAAATGAAGTTTTTTGAGAGGCTAGTGATATATATATATATATATATATATATATATATATATATATATATATATATATATATATATATATATATATATATATATATACATATATACATATATATTGATAATATTAATATCAATATATCTCAGTTAAACCTGCAGGGCCGCTTAAAAAGGCAGTGTGACCGATTTTGATCCTCGCAAAACCTTGCTCAAAACCTGATAAGAATAATTGTAAGCACAGCATAAGGATGGTTGAGATTAGGCGAGGATTGAGCGTACACTTTTTCAAGCTTAGGGTCAATTTGTGTGAAAACGTCGTCTTACATGCTGTGTGCAAGTTTAAAGTTGTTTAATACGATTCGTATATCATAACTGAACATATTTATAATGCTTATTTTCAAATTCGCTGGTCCGCAGACTTTGAATATAAAAGACATTTTCGGTCAAACATCGGTGACACTGCCCCTTTAATCCGTGTTTACCTCAAAAGACCACTATAGTCTGTTTTATCTGTTAAGACTTAAGAATCATTTGAAATTTGAAAAAAATCCAAATTTGTTACCACCTGCATGTAATTCTTTACGGATGAAACACTTTATATAGACCCATTGCACATGACGTCACAGCGCCGGTGACGATGCATCTGGAGGATAAATTAGCAATCTATGCATAATATAACTTTCGTAAACAAAGCAAATTTTGTAAAACTTTATAATAATTTTGTATTAAAATGGTTAATTTTTGCGCTGTATGTGAATTTTGTACCCGAACAAATATTGTTAGGAAGCATCTGGAGGACACTCTAAGGATTTGTGACGTCAATGCAATGGGTCTATAGTGACTTTTCGATTAGATACATTAATTTAACCTAAAATTTGTATATATGTTGTTGACATTGACAGGCGGTCATGTTAGAGTCTGCGACAGCCGCTACGATTACCTGGCGGGATCAACCAAAGTTCAACTGGCACAATGTTACCAAAATTTAATTGACGAGTCGGGACGTTTGGAAGTGGATATCCGACCTGTTCAGACCCAGACAGGATCAGTCGACTGTGGATTGTTTGCTATCGCCTTCGCGTACGAATTAACAGTTGGACACCAGCCCGTACACCTGATACACTTTGACCAAAATAGAATGAGGAGCCATCTTCTCTCCTGTTTTGAGAAGCGAGAACTAACCCACTTCCCCCAAGCAAGTCGACAGCCAGCAACACAGCCAATTAGGCAACACAACAAAGTTAAAATCGCGACCTTATGTGACTGTAAACTGCCAGAAAAATGTAACTGTGCACTAGGCTTTTAGCCAGAGTTCTAAAAGATGGCGTCCAATTTTGGTACAACGATACATCTACAGTAAGGGGGGGGGGGGTTGAGAAAACGTTCCTCTGGAAAACCTTTGAAGTTTACGTTACTTCATGTCAGTATCTGTCCCAAGCTCGTTCGAAATTTTTCAAACACACTTGGCTTTGTGAGTTTGTGCCGCTATGCTTCTTTACTTAACTACGACATTTTCATTCAGCCATGTACCCATCAAATAGATCAAAATGTCAAATGTATAATAATAATAAGAATTGAAGCTATTTCGTTTCAGATAAATTAATATACTTAGGGAAATAATTGAAAATAATTTCCCTTTTCCCCCAGAATTTGGGCGTCCAAAGGCGTTCACTTTTTTCTATAGGGCGTCCCAGGACGCCCTTCTGGCTAAAATCCATCTGTGCACACAAAGCTTCTTTTTAATCTAATAATCTTTAATCTTTCAAGAGTTTCACATTAAATAGTATATACTAATTTACAATGTGAATTACATTTAAAATTTATAAGAAATCTAACTATAATATTTACAAGTAATCTTTAATTTAAAAATATTTTGAAAGAATCGACAAATTTACTTCGACTCCAGCCTTTGCGGTTAAAACTTTCAATCCCATACTATTTTTAAATCGTTCTGCTCGATATCTAAAATTATACAGTTTTTCTCCATTTGATTTAGTTTGTCTCTGTCTTATCTGATTAACTGTTTTTGGCAAGAAACTATGTAGTCTTTAATATTTTAAGGAACTGAACTCAATAAACGATCCAATACTGATCTGGAGGACAAGGGATACGTAATACCTGCTCCTGGGAAACCACAACACGAAACAGCAGGTCAAAATAAAACCTGTGAAGAGCCCAAATTATCGCCAGAAAATCCTGTTTATACTGAGCTTGATGTGAACGGTAGGAATACAACGGAAGACAGTACCTATCAGAAACTAGTAAAGCCAGACTCACGAAACATCCTTCTTTAACAGTTCATGATAAAAAAATATGATTTTGACCAATAAATGCGGGAATAAGCTTTAACACGAAAACGAGGCTAAGGGGCAATGGCCCATGCATGTATTGAAGAAGGATGCTCTGCTTCTTTGCACGTAGCCAGTGAGAAAAAAACTTGAAATTCATTCCATTTAAGGGGAGTCCTAAGCTAAAAACAGTGTAGCTGTGAGGTAATTACCGGAAAGGGCTATTCTTGTTTGACCCCCCGTTAAAGCCTGCCGCACACGAGAGCAACTTGCTGAGCTAACCGCCTCGCGAGGCGTTAGCTCAGCTATGTATTTTCACCGCACACGTTGGGAAAACTACTCAACAACAACATAATTAACAAAATTGTTTGCATTTTCCTCCATTTTGTTCCATGTCACATGAAGAAACTATGGTTTGTCATTGGCTAATTGATTGAAAGAGCTCAGCACTTAGCTCACAATATCCGCAGACGCTGAGATTTTTTCCTCGCGAGGCGAAAAATATCAAACATGATAGATATTTTCCTCAAGGCCTCGAGAAGTCAAATCCTCACGAAAACTATACGCACACAAGAGCTACTTGCTGAGCTAACCGCCTCGCGAGGCGGTTGGCTCTGCAAGTTGCTCTCGTCTGCGGCGGGCTGAGGGAAAGTACATTTATTATGCCGAGGGGGGGATGAAGATGTTAAGGGGGGGCACCGAAATATTTTCTGGCATTAAAGGGGGGGGCTCTGAAATTTCTCGATATACTGAAGAGGGGGCTCCAAACTTTTCAAAGTTTTGGTCCAGTGGGGGCCTAGAGTGTTCACACCAGTGAACTGTTGACTCCCACCATAGTAACATAGTTAATAGAATAGAATAGATGGTTTGGAACTCATTATAATAACAATATAACTCATTACCTATGTTAGTGAACAATAACATTCATAAATCTAGTCTTTTACCGTCACGTGCGTGTTGTATTTTTGCCCGACTAACCAATAGCAATGTTTTAAGAAAGTTACCTATCCAGGATTCAAACAATATGTGACGGTGAAGGAATACATTTATGAATAAACGTTGACTAACATAGATAATGAGTTATAGTGCTGCTATTCTAACGATTTCTAAACCATCTATTCTATATTAACTGGCGGCATGGGGAAGCTCCACATGGAATACGTAAAAGATCGAAGGCTGCAACACACGCCTGCCAAAAATGCATGCAAAAGCACCAATATGCTTCAACTTTTCATTCTGTTTCTACCAAATTTTCCATGAATATAGAACATATCATTCTTACAAATCGTATGTTTTTTGTTTTTGGAATTGCTACTTAAATTACGTCACAAACTTGGCGCCAAAAATAAAAATAAGCTATTGGTGATTTTACTAAACCCATTTAGTAGAGCAAACTAAGGGTACTTTAATTAATTAAAACTGAAATCTGTTTCTAAATACAACCATTTTATGGGAAGATATAGCGATACAATGTCGAAAAACTGCTATATTGTTACTAAAAATAGAACAAAATGGCTGATTTTTAGAACTTTAAGTCATTTTATCTTCTCAAGGAATGGTTGTCAGGGTCGTAGCGACCGGGGTGTGTGGGAGGGGGTGTAAAACTCCCCCTATTATGAAATTCAGGCAAAAATCATGTAAAACCAAGTTAAAATTTTGACATTTTCAAGTAAAATTTGCGTAATAGAGTAATTATTTTTGTGAAATGATAACCATTTTTGTAAAATACAGTCAATTTACATGCAATTTGTTTGCGAAATTTGCTTTAGAAAACGCCAGAAATTCAGTCCTAGAGCTTCGAAAATGTAAAAATTTTCTGGGGGAGGACCCCCAGACCCCCCTTTTCTCCCAAAACTTAGTATAAGAGTGCCAATCAATCACAAAAAGCTTTATTATAATTATTACACGTATAATCCTCTGTCATCCCACCCCCCCACTCCAAACGTCAGATGCTTTGCTACGTCCCTGATGGTTGTATTCGAAACCGATTTCAGTTTTAAGATATCCTTAGTCTGCTCTTCTAAATGGATACATGAAATCACCTATAGCTTATTTTAAATTTTTTGGCGCTAGGTTTGTGAAGTAATTTACCCGCCAAAAAGTAGCAGTTCCAAAAACAAAAAAGCATACGATTTGTAAGAATGATATGTTCTATGTTTATGGGATATTTAGTACAAACGGGATGAAAATTAAAGAAATTGAAGCATACTGGCACTTTTGCATGCATTTTTGACAGGCATGCAAAGACATTTGCAACAGATGCCAGGAGATACGTTGGGTGGGGGCAACATACTGTAAGGTTCCAGCACATTACCCTGATCCAGGAAATCCTGGCCACTACATGAACGTGTTCAAGACTCCGAATACGCTGAATGATGGACAACAACAACCTGTTGATAATTTCACCCCTAGAGCCAATTTAAAATGTTTTAAAGATGGTGCCATTTCATCTGGCGCTAGTGAGGTGAAAGCAGCAAATCGGTAGTTTTGTTGAGGAGAAGCACATGCTTGAGTATATCAGACATCTTGAGGAACTGCAAATTGTATCTATGATAAGAGAGAATTCCGGATTGTACTCCTTCGATTCCCAATACTGG
>CACRXK020007958.1:0-21712 GCA_902702795.2 Paramuricea clavata
ATGTTTAACTACTAGTATATTCTGGCAATTTCTGTCTCAATATCTATGTCTGTATCACTTTAACATTCATTGTTTCTTTCTCGTTATTCTCGATCCTCGAAGGCATAGGAGAGCAGATCTATAATGATCGAAAATGATATCTTTGCTCTTATCCAAGCCATTGTTTTTGAATACTTTTCTCCCTTCTTTATGGCAATTAATTCTGCTAATCGACTGTGATATTTCTTGCATTCTTCACCCATACCACCAGTTGTTGTAAAAATTAACGGCGTGAATGTTCCTTGTTCTATATCAGTAACTCGTTGGTTATACATTCGTTTCTTGTCATTTTCATGCATACGATAAATCTGCTTTGGGGTTAACTCTTTATAATATTCCGCATTTGGGTGGCATACCCGGACATCGAAGAATGCGGATCTTTGTCTTTCCCAAAAGCCACGTGCATGAACATCCAATCTGGCATCTTGTGATTTGTTTGATCCTGAGTTTAGCACTTCACCATTTACTTCTTGCAGAGCTGGTTCAATTTGGACATCGTTACAGACAATATTCAACAGCTCAGCTTCCAGATCTCGTAATTCGTTATGGAGTTGAATGATAAAACCTCCTTTCTTACATATCATAGCATGGTCGATATTGAAAAGATCTCCACATGCACATCTTGTTGGATTATCTTTGAACGGCCAATCATATCTCAAATTCAATGCATCTCTAAACTCCCGCTTGTTTAAATGAAGGTCCATCTCGGATACAGGGACGACTGTTAACCAGGAGGAGGCTCCTTTCTCTGAGGCAAGCTCTATCATTCGTTTCATCTTCGGTGGTGCCGAGTCAACGACGGGTTTAGCCATTACATTTAAAGTATCGTTCTTCTCTTTTCGTGCCATTTGCTTCAGCTCATGTACTCCTGAATCATCAGGAAGTTCGTGTATTTGCTCTTGAATTTGTTCTACCAATAGTGTTGTTACCTTTCTTGATACCGAATATTCCAATGTTGCTTCAATGCATGGATTTGTGACCCCAATACCACCTTTTTTAACATGTAAGGCTAGCATTTCGCGCTCTAGTGGGGAACATTTGTGATCAATCAAAGCTGGCAGGAGGAATTTTGTAATCACTTCTTCTAATGGTTGCAACAGATCTTGAATATCAGGTAATGTTCGAAGGAAGTACGTCCATCGATGTTTCAGCCCAAAAGTGTAAACTGCATAGCTTGCTTGAGGCTGTGTTGTTGCAAAATCAGCCAAATTGATTATCTCTTTCACCCATTCTTCCACCTTTTCGTTGACATATTCGTTCAGGTATGACCTTGAACCAACAACTGCTCCTAAATGCCTTTTTCCTTCTGTCGTGATATTTATCTCTGTTTCTTTAAATATTTCTCTTATAATCTCTTCTTTCTCCGGTTTTGTAATCAACCAACACTTGTCATCTTTGGGGTGGTAACCGTATTCAGGACCATCTTCTATCAATGTATCTCACCATTTCTTCAGCTGTATTCCGGTCCCTGCTCCACTAGCGTCGTCAGAAAACCAGCATTGCTTTGTAGAAGACGTGATGTGTAAGCGTGTAATAAGTGGTTGCAGACTGATCGCGTATAGAGCCATAGACAATGGATCGCCTTGCGTTGTACCTTCCGATGATTTCATTTCCTGACCACCAAGGACAAACAATCTCGTTGGCAGTCTATACGTGTTTATCGCATAGGTCGCAACCATCGGGCATACGATCCTTATGTTGTTGAGAGCGGCTGTTCTATTTAGGGAATTAAATGCATTGGACGCATCAATGAGTAGGATCGCTTCAGTGTCATCTTCATCGAAAATGTTGCGCATGGCGTGAATTGCAGCTTCACTTCCGGAAGGTTGACCAGCACATAGCTGAAGTGAACGACTTGCACTCATTACATCGGGTTTGACAACATTCATTACGCTTTTGCTGATTACTCTTCGTACCACTTCTCCAACTCCAATGGGTCGAACTCCACCTCCACCTTTATCTAAGGGAATAAGGCGACTTGCAACTAAAGATTCTATTGACGATGGGTCAACATATTCCGCACAAAGGCTCCGTGCCAATGTTGCTAACGCATTACAAAGCGCTACTGACGAATGCTTAAATAATTTTACTAAACCATTTGCATCAACAGCAGATGCCCCCCCTGATCCTTTTGTCCTCAGAGCTGCGTCTCGTATCATTTCTCCATTTATTGTGAGGTATATACTCTCTGGTATATCTTGAACTGGTCCTCGAAGTAGGACTCTCGATTTTGCTGGCTGTGCTTCTGGGTGTTTCTCTCGTAACTGTTGCATTGCATCATCTGTTAGCGATAGAATCCCTACCGAACTATCATCGTTCAGAAAGCGCATTGCTGAGTTTATCTGACCTTCCATAACAAGTTTTGCAAATATTTTTGCTTTGTTTTGTGGTTCAGATTTCCTTCCTTTTCCAATACGACTTTGAATCACTCTTCCTTCGTGCAACAGTTTATCGATTTCTCCACTTTTCCATGACGCCAAACGTTTCTTTAAGCATTCTTTGTGGTCTTTTGCTTTAGACTTTGGTCCCCACTTTTGCAGCCCGACAGCAAGCAATACAAAAAAGGTTTTCAGCGCAATATGTTGGTTGTCTGATTTATTATTCCATTGATTAATATGCATTGTCAATTGGTCGATAAATTATCGTCCTATTTTCCCATAAGGGGGCAAGAACACATTCTTTTTCCATGATATAATTTCATCATACGCATTTATAATTGAAGACGTTTGAATTGATATCGGAGATCCATTGTCAGTCTTACCCCATACAATCAGTACAGGTTTGCATAATCTATTACATATTACATTTGCCTAATCTATACATAGATCGCACTGAGTAATGATTGTGGTTGTAACTGTAGAGTTTTGGCCGCCGAACTGGAAGGGGTAAAATTGGAATTAGTTATCATGCAAACGAATTTTGAGAATAAGTTAGACTCCATTATTAGCAAATTTGTAGACGGGCACTCAAATATAAACCAACTTAAACATGATCTCTCTTGTGAAAAAGAAAAAAGTAATCGCATTCAATCTGATCTTACTTTGCTAGTAACAGAACGAAATATTGAGGTTGAGGAACTGAATGAAATAATAACTTCCCTTCAGGGTAAAATTAGTACTGTTGAAAAGATTAATGACCAACTACGAGCCTCAAATACGTGCATAAATTTGGAGACAACGAACAATATTAAACCTAACCACATTGATGAGAAGTCTGTCTCCTTTAATTATAATTCATATCGTACAAAGTTGGCAATTTCTAAACAAAGCCAAACCGAACATCAAGATAACAATAACCGCTCATTTAACGATCTTCTAGTTGCCGAGTTAAAAGACACCTACGCTTCTCTTCAGAAAGAACCAAATTTAGTGCCCGCACCAGATATTAGCGGTACCAATGTTTCTTTTATGGCAGAGAATAATCGAGAAATTAGTTGTAACAATGCCGAGTGTCACATACCTGTTATTGACAATCAATGTGCTGCCTTATTGCGAAGTCCAACTGAATGTTCTCAACCGAGCGAAAATGATAGCCTATCACATAAAGGGCCTAAATCAACCAAGCATACACTAAATCGAAATTACTTAATCCAGAAGGAATCACGCATTACGTCGGCAAGCCAAGTAAACACTACGATAAACACCATAAACTAAGTTATTCTGATTGGATAAGTCGACCCCCTTTGATTGAGCAGTTTCCTAAACAGCTAAACCAACATGATGAAATAAAAGGCAAAGCGAACAAACAAGGAAAAACTCATTTTAAGAAATTACAGAATGGACTCGCGAAATCCCCACGATCGCAAAAGGGTATTCATTCCCTTCTGATGCGTACACCTGTTACTCCCCCAAGAGGAGTAGCACATCAAAATTTTCGGATACGGCGTTCGTACCACCGTGTTCCGGATTGGTACAGACATTTAGATCTGGTCAACCGGATAACCAGAATGTAACATTGCCGTCCTATACTATCCCCGTCCGAGTTTCCCATCGTCATACGAGAGTGACCCGTTCAAGTTATTACCCGTCAGGGAAAAGTTTCAACCGTAGAAATAATTTAATTTACATTAGTGGCCACCAAACCAAAAAAACGCCCTTACTCTCTTCTCTACCGAGTTTATTTATTTCTAATTCAAGATCGCTGATCAGCAAGATTGACGAACTGTCTGCTACAGTAAAATCCTATACATCAGACATTGTCGTTGTTACCGAAACGTGGCTTTCTTCAAATGTTCCCAATTCAGCAATTGATTTATGCGGTTACTCCTTACTGAGGCATGATCGTTCTGACGGCAGACGAGGAGGTGGAGTCTGTGTCTTTGTAAAGGACATGCTTCCTTTCATTCATCTTAAAGAGATTTAAAGTCACGAATATGAGTCGCTTTGGTTACTCTTAAAACCTCACCGCTTGCCTCGTGGTTTAAATTCAATTGTATTGGGAGTCGTGTACCATCCACCTGGAAGTGACGATAAAGCCCTTCTTTCACACCTTACCGAATCAATTGATTCTGTCCTTTCCACCAATCCCGGTGCAGGAATTATTTTGGCCGGAGATTTTAACCAATTTAAACATCGCCAGTTATGCAGTTCCTTTAACCTCAAGCAGTTAGTCAAAGACGCTACTAGAGGAAAGAATATTTTAGATAAAATATTTACCAACATTTCTAAATTTTATAATTCTGCCCTGGTAATTTCTCCAATTGGACATTCCGATCATAATTCCATCGTTCTTAAACCTCTTTCAGCTAACTCTTATGGTGGCACAAGGTCTACACGTTTAGTACGAGACTCTCGCCCAACCAATCGTCGAATTGTTAGCGATCATCTGTCCAAAGTTAATTGGTTACCTTTGCACCATATGGAATCTTGTGACGAGCAGTTCCAGTATTTTTCCACCATCGTAGATAATATCATAAACGAACATTTGCCTTGGAAACAAATCAAAATTGATTCTAGTGACAAGCCCTGGATTACTTCCGAAATATCATTTCCAAGCGGCAGACAGCATGGGCGGCTGGCAATAACCTGATGTTCAGATTCTATCGAAACAAAGTCAATGCACTTTGCAAGAAGGCACGACTAAATTACTACAATAAAAGTATCGCGTGCGTTCAACAGTCCGATTCTCGTAAATGGTGGTCAGCGGTGAAGAATATTGCCGGTCTTCAGTCTTCTAAGAATGTATCTACAATGATGTTCCAAGGTAAATCCTACTCTGATGCCGATTTAGCAAATTTGCTCAACGACAAGTTCGTTGCTGTAGGGTCCTCCTTATCCAATCTAAACTGCCCCCCCCCCCTTCCCACAAATGACATTCCAGATGATTTCTGCATCGCTGTCGAGGAGACTGAAAACGCCCTATTATCATCTAAACTTCATTCGTCTGCTGGTCCCGATGAAATTCCTTCTTGGCTTCTCCGGGAAAACGCTTCAGTGTTGTGTCGACCTTTGTGTTCTATTTTTGTTCTATTGTAGGATTTGTTCCCTCAATATGGAAGGCAGCAAATATTACACCAGTTCAAAAATCTTCGCCTCCTAAAGATGTTGATTCTGACTTCAGCCCAATTTCCCTCACACCAATTATCAGCAAGATTCTTGAATCCTCTCCCTACAAATGGCTACTTGACTCCGTCTCAAAAAAAATTGATTCCTTGCAATTTGGTTCGCTGAAGGGTTCAAGCACCAGTATGGCATTAATCTACATGCTACACAAATGGTTTGAAGCAGCTGACAAACAAGGTAACACTATACGGATTTGTTTACTTGATTTTTCCAAGGCGTTTGATAGATTAGATCATAACATTCTGTTGGAAAAATTGAAAGACATGGAAATTCATCCGGTGTTTCTCAACTGGATCGCAAACTTCCTAACAGGCAGACAACAAAGAACCCGTGTTGGTCAGTTCTTTTCTGAGTGGTAGTTTTTAAACGCCGGCGTCCCACAAGGAACGAAGCTTGGCCCGCTATTATTTTTGATCATGATAAATGACTTGGCTGTAGCGAATGAAACTGTTAAATTTGTCGATGATACTAGCCTTTGGGAAATAATATCAAACAATTCCCGTTCCCAGTTACCCGCTAACATCATCAGCTGCTCTAAATGGTCATCAGACAATAATATAAAGTTCAACGTATCAAAGACCAAATAATTGCGTGTCTCCTTTTCTAAGCTTACTCCATCGTTTGCCCCTATTACCATTCGCGGTCAAGAGGTCGACGTCGTTTCCGAGGCCAAACTATTGGGCGTTGTCCTTTCGGACGACCTCAAATGGAACTGCCATATTGACTACATTTGTAAGAAAGCCGCGAAGCGTTTGTACGGTCTGCGCCTTCTTAAAAGAAATGCTTTACCTTCTCATATTCTGATCTCAACCTATTGTACACATATTCGACCAATTGTCGAATATGCTTGTCAGGTGTGGCATTATGGCCTTCCTCATTACCTGAGTGACCAAGTTGAAAAAATACAAAAAAGGGCATTAAAAATTATTTTCCCTGGAACTATCTATGCTGAATGTTTGCTTAAAGCTAACTTGATGACTCTTTACGAACGTAGAACTGTCCATTGCAAGCGACTTTTCTCGAAGATGTTGGAACCCACTCATAAACTGAATGCCTTAGTACCGCCTAAAAGTCTTCAAACTTATAATCTGAGGTCTTATCCCAACTTATTAGTACCTAGGTGTAGAACTGAACGTTTTTCGAACAGTTTCATTCCTGCTGCGTCTCGTGCTTATAATAATAAGTAAACTTTAGATTATTATCGTTATTTTATCTAACTTACCTATTTTTACCTGTAAATATAGAATAGATTAAATACCTATGTTCTTATACCCTGTAATTCCAAAGTAATTCAGTTGTTACTGCTAGTTTGGAAATTTATAATAATAATAATAATAATAATAATAATATATATATATATATATATATATATATATATATATATATATATATATATATATATATATATATATATATATATATATATATATATATATATATATATATATATATATATATATATATATTAATAAGGTCAGTTGGATTTTATTTTATTGGCTTTATGAACCATGCAGTTTAGTGATAAATTATATTAATTTTGTACGGTTGGATACGATTGCCCTGCATATATAGTTGCAAAAAGATCGATCTCATTGTCATTCGACAAATTAAGGTATGCCCGAAATTTTCAACAATTTTTTCAAAACTAATAATGAAATTCATCATCACACAATACTAGAAGTTCCAAAAAAACTACATAAAAAATACACCCTAACTAATTACATGAAGCATACTCTCTCCAATAAAGGAGTAAAAATTTAGAATAATTTGAACGAAGATTTAAAATCCATTAAATTGTACCAATCGTTCAAAAAACAAGCTAAAATTTATTATCAAATACAAGAATAATAATAACAGCATTATTCTAACTTCGTATTGTTGTATATCTATATTATTGTAAAACTATATCACAACTTACTTTAACTATACTATATATTAGCTGACATATGGCTATCCTTTGAATTATTTGCTGTAATAGGGGCCTTGTACTAAAAGCTTTTTAAAGTTTCTTAAAGGCTCCTAGTTCTAGTATTCAACTGACGTTATACTGTATCTTCTATCTTAATTATGTAAATAGGGCGAATTTTTAAATAAATAAAAACAAACTACCGGTTGAATCTGGCAGATATAATAAAACACCATACGAAGATCGGTTTTGTACCTTCTGTCAATCAAATGAAATTGGAGATGAATTTCACTACTTGTTTTCATGCTCCAACCAAAAAATTTCAGAAACTCGAAATACTTTTTCAAACAATTTATACGGTATCAACAGTTCTTTCCGCTTATTTGATACAAATAATCTATTCTTATGTATTATACATGATAAATTAATCTATCATGAAAATAGTAGCAAATTTTTTTCATCATATTCTTCTATTTTATGATAACCAGTGCATTACGTAAACATGCATATATATTATCATTCATAATATATAAAAAATGTAAATGCATTCTTTATAATCTTATATTTTATAGTTATTATAATTTATAAAGATATTTTATTTTATTTTACAATCTTTGTCACATGACCGGTTTAACCCACAGAGCTAGTTGCTCCTTTACGGGTAACCTGCTAATGCAATACTGAAATATAGGTTAACACAGTGGATATATCGCTTCAAAATCGCTAATCACTGAGACGTTTGATTTAATATAGTCCTGAGCAATTCTAATCATGTGGATCGAAAAAAGGAATTTAATTTAAATTTCACATGCTCACTAACAAAGTGATATTTCCACTGGGTTTACAGCAACTAATGACAACACAGTTTGACAGAAAGACTGGACAAGGGACGACACAAATGACACTTTACACACACTGTTTTAAACGTTTGTTTTAAACGTTTGTTTTGTATGTTTTATCGTATGTAATTTCATATGTGCCTGTACAAAGATTATTATCATTATCATAATGAAGCATCATATTTCACCTTCAGACTTCACTATTTTTACATCTGCTAGATCTGAATTTGCAGTACGGGGGCCGGTTGTTCAAAGCTAGGTTAGGTTAACCGGCCTAGGTTAACCTAAAATTCAAAGCAAATTTCCTGACAGCTTGTCTATAAATTTGGAAATATTTCTTCAGAGATCTTGTCTGGATCGATAGGAGTTGTCTTCTCTGAAGTTTTGAAATAAACAGACGTTTTGAAATACTCGAACTAAAACAGCAGGTTAAATTTTAACCCAGGGTTAGTGCCAACCCACCTTTGAACAACCGGCCCCGGGTCTATAGCATTCTTGTCCCCAGAGCCATTTTCACTTGGCCACTTGAAAATTAGGGAGGACGCGCGTGGCCGCGACGCCCTGGGAACGAGGATGGGGTCTACAGTAGTGACCAGTATATCAATATGTCAGTCAGGTCACGGTTAATAGTCTACGTCTATGAACCGTGGTCAGGTCAAGTTAATATACTGTAGAATTAGCAGAAAAGAGAAAGGGAAACAGAGGATATAGTATATTAACTTGATAGACATATTGAACTCAAGTGTAGTCTACTAATATTTAAAGTCAAACTCATCCTGAATACTAGTATAGTAGTATTTCCTCTGTTTCACCTTCTCTTTTCTGCTAATTCTACAGTATATTAACTTGATAGACATATTGAACTCAAGTGTAGTCTACTAATATCTAAAGTCAAACTCATCCTGAATACTAGTATAGTAGTATTTCCTCTGTTTCACCTTCTCTTTTCTGCTAATTCTACAGTATATTAACTTGCTAGACATATTGAACTAGTGTAGTCTACTAATATCTAAAGTCAAACTCATCCTGAATACTAGTATAGTAGTATTTCCTCTGTTCAACCTTTTCTTTTCTGCTAATTCTACAGTATATTAACTTGATAGACATATTGAACTAGTGTAGTCTACTAATCGCTTCTATTAAATATTAATTATTTGTGCACTGCAATTGACACAATGTTTTTCTAATTTTTAAATCATATTCGTCCTAATTAATAATTCAAATTTAAATTTTCCGTTTGTAATATGAAACTTGTATATAGTTATGTGTTATACATACACCCATGTTGCGATGTAAGAAACGAAACGTCAGAAATAAAACTACTAAAATTTTATATAATTAATTAAGTGAAAGTGTTTCGCCACCACGTTTTCCTTAAAAATTGTTTGCTGTGCATTGTAATGATTCGTTTTAATTAATTTTAAATTACAATTTTTGCTTGGTCCTTTACAACTATTTAATATGATTAAATTTGTCCGCACTTTTAATCAGAAGCCAATTACACAATCATTTATCAGACAATAACTAATAACTTTTATTACTTTTAGCGTTAGTGTTCATTATACAGGGTGTATAAAAAAAGGTAATCGAACTTCAACGCGCTATTATACATGAATTACTCGGCGTATGAACAATTGGTTTTCATATTCGGAAAGATCAGGCTTTTAGCTATTGAATGACATGCTTTTCATGCCAAGTGGAGAAAAAATAAGCATGTACGAGAACTTACGAGGCCGATTAAAAATGTTAGTTAAAATCGCATATTTTTACCTCTGTGCCTAATTAAAACAATGCATAACAAAAGAAAAAGCAATTAATCACGAACGTGTCGTAGTTAATAATAATTTGCTCATTTTTTATCCATTTGGCATGAAGAAGATATCATTCAACAGCTAAAAGCATAATCCTTCCGAATGTGAAAAATCGTTCATACGCAGAGTAATTCAGATACAATAGCGCGCTGAAGTTCGATTACCTTTTTTATATACACCCTGTATGACTTTATACCAATGAATTATATTTTATTCTTTCTGATAAGTATCGCGTGGGCGCTTTCCTTGTTGGTTTTACCGGCTGATAATTTATTAATTATGATAACGCCAGCATATGGAGACAATGTTGGCAAGCATGACCACTATGTATGATTAATGACCATCACTATCAAGTACCGGCCACTTGTCATATAATATTGCAATAAGGACGCCAATCGCCAATACAAGAGTCAATAGACTCTCTCTTGAATCAATTAACACAACTATTTATGCCATAATGCTCATGTCAACTGCTGAAAATCGTTTTCATTATGAGTTGATGGTCTACCAAGTGAACTTATCAAGTCAGCGCGAGATATTCTCGCGACCTATTATTATTAATGTAAATAAACATTATTCTCGTGCCATCGTCAGGAAAACATAATATCATAAATATCAGTCGTGAAACATAAATATATGTTAATTGGATCACGACAAAGAATAATACTCTTCCTGAAAATCCAATCTAAGTGCTGGTCATACACTATCAAGTTTCTGTGATGACAGTAGGAATTTTGCATAGGGAAATTCTACGTTTTGAAGGATTTGCAAGAAATGTTTGCGGGAACTGATTCATGCAGTGTTAACCAATGAGTCATTTCCCCAAAAAAATTTCATACAAATCATTCAAAACAGAAAATTTGTCTGTGCAAAATTCCTACTGTGATCACAGAAACTTTGATATAGTGTAAATCAGCCTTAATAGATGAAAATTAACTTGAAACAGTCATGCCCATGATAAATTGACAAAAAAGCTTTTCAAACTGGTCCTCAAAATTTGGAAGAGGTTATTTCGCTGGCCTCAAAGTGACAAAACGTAACAATGCAACGGTTTTACTAACACTAACCCTATTCCAAACACCAACTCTAACCATAATCCTAACCCCAACCCTATCCCTAACCTAACCCTACTCCAAGTTTGTTTCTAAACCAATCTTGAAGAAAAAAGTTTTGACGAAATGTCATTCTGAGGTCAGCGAATTAGTATTTTCCTCAAAATTTACAGGCTGAGTGCATGGCCATGGGTACGGCCATTTTCTAAGATTGGTCCAAACATGCGCATAAAAGCAATACATTGATTTCGTAATTCATAAAGAATTTATTTTGAACAAAAATTAAAATTAGTGAACTATTGGTTATATAAAACAAGTTCCTGTTCCTCTCTTTGTTTTTGTCAATGACATGATCATGGACGTCTGACAGTTCAAAGGAATACATAGGAATTAATTGGGGGGTTCTCAGTGTGATGACTTGATCGTTGTCAACAAAAAGAGTGGTACAAGAAAAGTCATTTTAATCCTGGGGCCGTAAGCCACTCGTGCACTTATATGTCAGTCAGTTTTAGCATAAATACTGAAGCTGTCTTGTTGGAACCCTTGGCTTGTTTACGTTTCCCTGCTTTAACTATGCTTTGACCATAGGCGTACCGGGCGGGGGGGCGGGGGGGGGCGGTGGCCCCCCCAGTTTTTTGGGCAGTCGGGCAATATTCGATCAACAGTCGGGCAATTTTGGTTTGCAATAAAAAAAATGTGACAAATTAAGTAAATTTTATCTAAAATTAAGTCAATTTTTTCGCAAATTTTGTGATTTTTCGAAAATTTGTGTTATGTTCCGAAAAATATTGGTTGTCCGGAAAATTTTTTTGACCCCTAAAATGGTACACTGACCGAAATTTTTTTGGCGACGGGGGGGGAGGTCGCCAAAATAATTTTTCCGGAAAAAATTTTTTGGTACTAGTCGGGCAGAATCACGAAAAGTTGGGCAATTTTCTTTCCGCCCCCCTAATTTTTTCCTTCCGGTACGCCCATGGCTTTGACCTTTGACAAGGTTGGTTTAAAACGACTAGCCTATATAAATCAATGAAATCAGTAAATAACATATGGATACATGTATGCGGCTGATACATCTATCCGGTCTATGATCGAATTTTATTCTGCATTACTCTGGCCTCGGTTCCGCAATATTTCTCCATGTACATGCTGTCTATCATAACGCCTTCCGTCCATTGTCATTAGCCATTAGGGACCTTTAGCTAGAACGACGTCGACGGCAATTGTATAATACAATGAAATTTCTAATAGAGCAGAACAGTAATAAAAAAGGGAAGCCTCACAGTGCCTCGGAAGGTCGTCTCCAATTGGATGGGAGTTTTCTAAAGACGAAGCAATTCATTGTTATAAACACAAAAGCAATTGTCATATCGAGCCAATGAAAACCACTCTTCCGAACTACTGCGAGGCTACCCATAAAAAACCGGGAGTTTTGAACATCGTACTTGGCAATTTGGCAAGGTGGAAGTCTTTGCAACTATAAACCTCGGTCCTAAAACTACATTAAATTCATATAACGAGTTTTCCTTATACTTATATGAAGGAGTTCGTTTTGGCTGTCGTCGTCACGTTGCCGTCCTACATGCTAAAGGTCTAACTGAAAAGTCCTGAAGGACAATGGACGGAAAGCGTTATGACAAAACTCATCGAGCTCGCGCCCGCATAAAACCCAAAGCTTCTCATCAACCTGTATAGGTATACTACTCTATCTGTGGCGGCAACTTGTTTAATTTTATTATTCTAAATGATCAAGTGCATGTGGTACAGTTAAAGAGGTGAATTATAATACACACCCTTCCGTAAAGTACTTAGCCTTCGCTATAGAACCTCGCTTTCGGGATTGAGATATCGGTCATGAAATCATACAGTTAAGAATTAAGTCATCACTAATAATTAACTTAAGCGGATATCTCAATCCCCAAAACAAGGCTGTAAGTACTTTCTGGAAGACCGGGAGGGTGTATTTCAAGAAATTATGTATTTACATAAATCTTGAATGTTGGCTTGTATATTTACATGGTGAGTAGGTTTCAGTGATCGCGTATTCTTTAGTTAATTAAAGAGACCAAAAACTCTTATGCCCTGCTACCAACAGTCCTATGATTGCTCGGTGTCCCATGCACTAATGTGTTATTTTAAAAAGCGTTAAAACCAAACAAATAAACGCGTCATGCACGTGAAGAGTTTGACGCAGAAAATAAATCCAATCCCTGCATGACATGTTGTTTTACCCACTTGTATAGCTGCTCACGCATACTTGCGGTTGTTGAATCAGCTTAGTTTAAATTAAGTACCATATTTTCTGTATTTTTACAAACTTTAGAGTATGATGGTTTTGGCTATCAAAATAGAAATCATAAATTCTTTTCAAGCCTGTGATAGTTCCGGTGCAAAGTGGCTCGTAATTAGTGCTAAAAGATACACCAGACAGTCAAAGTATTAAAAACAAGGATATTAAAACAAATTAATTAGTTTATTTCTCCGTCACCAGCGAAGTCTTTAAATAATCTCAGCCTTACCTCTAATGGGAATAATACCCATACAATCCCAGATCATCACTGATACCACAATCAGAGAGAGTGATCCGAAAATCCTATTTCAAAACGAAAAGGGGAAACAGTTTGTAGTAAAATAAATACCAAAATCTGTTCTCCCGATGGGACACTTCGGGGAGACAAATGTACTTTATCCGTGCTAGACGATTAGGCGACTCACGCAGTGAATTAGAAAGACGCCGCGTTGGCCTCAAACTGATTTTGATGTAGAAAATGGAATAAAAAAAAAATCAAATAATACTTTAGGTATATACAGGTCGTCGATAAACTCGACTTTATACCACTTTAACGATCTTAAGTACTTTTAAAGTATTTGAAAACAAAACTATACATCGCTTAAGGCTCTGATTAACGCGCACGCGAATTTTGCAATAAGCAATAAGCCAATGTAAGAATTATTCTATTTCGAAAACCATCTTTTTAATTCTTTTAAGTCAGGAAATGTCGGTCAATTTCTCGTCAAGATTCTCTGAAGAGGACACCCGACAACTTGTAAGTTCAGTCTGTTTTAGTTTCAATTTAATGACGTTCTTCCTTCGCTTCGGGTTATTTAAGGTTTCAAAAAACAGGGATTCTCCACCAAGTTGATCGTCACAACTGCATGTGTACAACATTTTAGTAGCAGTCAAATGCATAGACACTGTATTGTAGAACCGTGTAGTAGCAACACTGTCACTGATTTTAAGTAAGAAACTTGTATTCATTCCGAATTCCTACCATCTTCATTATTACAGTCCAAAATGAAAATTGTTATTTTCTAACTCTACAGCAACTGGGCAAACGCTTTTTTTTCTCTTATTCTTTAGCACATCAGATTTAAGAAATAGTTAAAAAAAGGCCAAAAGAAAAATACGTATTAAATACGAGATTTGATCCGTTGACGTTGCTTTGCCTCAGTGTCCATTTTATTTCGACCAAGGTACATTGCGTGATCCTTCAAATACAACTAGGCAATAGTACGTGCTATTCGTGGCCAAATTACTGCAATATGTTTGTCTCAAAATTTCCTTTTCCAACAAGACATCTAGTATTGTTTTCACACTTTAAGTGCTTATATATGTCTTAAATTATTCTTACAAAATTACAAATTGGTAGTACAAATTATTAATCACAAGTAGTCTACATACAATAACAATGTCAATATATAAACAACACTAATGACAAGCTTGTTATCTTACCTCGACTTCAAAGCCATTCCAGCAGAAAAACTTGTACTATCGCAGTATTCCGCCTCTACACAGCTGATACGCGCAATTGCATGTGGATACTAATTCAAATGCGCAAAGAGCGTGATCAGTTATAGATGATACTTAAATTGATGGGGGAATTTGATCTAATTATAACCGGAACGAGATGCCAATACCAATATCTCACCACCTTATAAGATAATCCACTTCTCTTCGTCAACAATTAGATATCCCCAGCGTAGAAAAGTGAAAGACGATAGATCACACATTTTAAACATTGTTTGAGAGTGAGTTATGACTTTGGAAAACCTGGCCATTTTCTGTGCGTGTAGGACAATTGTGAGGGAGCATGAATCTAAGATTTGATGATATTTCTTCAACATATCTATTCTAGAGCATAAACTTGTATTGGACAGTGGATAGTGGATAATAGCTAGACAGACACATTACGCGTCGATTAATTTATTCTTAGAATATATTCATTATTGCCGCTCACAAAACTTTTGTCGTGTGTAATTTCGTTACTTCAAAACACTATTTCACAACTTGTTAAAATGTCACAACAATAGTGCATGGCAATGGATAAGCTGGACTTATCGGATCATTGAAAGTGGGACTTATTCTGAACATCATGATATTTTCTTATTTTTCTGCAACTAGCCAAAACGAATAAAGCCTCGAGTTAAAAACGGAAATTACATGTATATAACAAACAAAGAAAGAAATGATAATGTTCCATAAGCACAGACGATTGGTAAAATAAACTTAGGCGTGGCATTAAGGAACTTATTCACTGACAACTCTCGAGTAAGGGAAACGTCTGGAAAGAACGAATAGACGTAGATAAACTACATCTGGAAATAAAATTGAAATAGGATTCTTGATCGTGATAAATCATTGAAGAAACAGATCTGGGTTAAAATCTACAAGTATTTTTAGACAAGGTTAGTTGAAATTGATAATCTCCTGCTGCGGCCTATGATGTTTATGACGTTAAATTTCGGCCGCAATGTCGTAGAAAATTCCAGAAAGCCTCTGCATTCTCTGCATGTGAAAGCGCCGAAAGTGTTTCCCAGCTTACCGCTATCACTGCATATGTTTCAAAACACTGGCAAGTACGTGCTGTTACCTATGGCAAAATCCTTGCATGACATTGATCACCTGCAGTGAGATTTATCACTTAATAACAATCAAAATATGCAATAAAGATGCAATTAGCGCAACCCTACATCCCATGAACAGGAAAAGGCCCTGGAAACGAGGTTTCTGAGGTTTCGAGATCGCTTTAAAAAATTAAAATTTTTTTATGATGTATGTGCTATATATGAGAAGCTTATACTGGGGAAAAGTTCAAATCATGATTAAGTATCTTGGAGATCCTTCCTTTAATTGGATGCATGAATTGTCGTATATTTTCATGTGACTGATTTTGAAAGTTAAAAATCTGGTAGAAAATTAAGTGGTTTTAGGTAAATTATTTTTTTGTTAAAACTATTATTTGCATGCATTTGAGCAAATGTTAATTGGTTGAAATATGCAATTGAAAAGGTTTATTTCTATCATAATCTTACTGTCTGAGCCAGTGTAGGTAGTGCCAATAATATGAACAAGCTTCCGTAATTGCCGTATAGGGATTCAACTACCTGAAAAATATAAGGAGAATTTCGAGGCCCTTCGTCTGGAGTTGGGCCTTCGCTCGAAACGTCGAAATTCTCCTTATATTTTTCAGTCATTTCTACCACACGACTAGTTTAACTAGAACTCTCAAAAGTTTTTGTAGCTACCATGCATATTCACCAGCTATACGTAGCTATGTAGCAAGCTGCGGTGTTTCTGGTCGAAACCAACTGAAAAGATTAAAACATGCACTTGGATGTTTCTTCGTCGTAAGTTATTAGACAAAAGGTTTCGTGCTTTTCACTTTATATTTCCTTCAATTCATATTTCCTCCCTCACCGGAGTAGCATCTGTAAAAATTCCTGTGCATGCATGGGAATTTTGCCACACATCATTGACATTGTCATTAACATATTAATTTAATTAAAGTTTAGTTATCAGGAATTTGGCATATTTATTACCTAATCGGAACAGGAAGGCAACTCGTTCATATCATTGCCATTGGCTTGATTCCACCTCGGCATTGGATAAACTACAACTGAATATCACGTAATATTTCAAATGAGGACGCAGTTTGCAACCAATGGTCAAAGAGACCCAGTGATGTTGACTGTCCAATAATGTAGGATTGGATCATTATGTCAGTACCACTGTTGGATCAGTCAAGTCCTAACCGTTGTCCGAAACCAAGATGACGCAAATCGAAGAGCTGTTGGACGTCAGTTCCACTCTCTTTCTATTGTTTTTGTCTGCGCGGTTAACACGAAGCTAGCAAGGAGTCACTGCTGAAATTTCGCATTTTGACATCGATTTAAAGAATAACACTATGGTTTTATAAACTGATAACTTGTTTAGCGATACGGTCCGTTGGGAAAAATGGTATGAATACAGGAGTGAACTCTCCGAATGAAAAGCAAAAACAAAGTCCGTCTCTTATGCAGTTTCACCATAAAGACTAAAGTTTACCGAAAAGAACTAAGCATATATAATATTATATGAAATAAGCTTGGACTTTGACTGATATTTAATATCATGCATACACTTTTAGACGATTTCATTGCCATTGGCGATTTCAGTGCTTATTTAACAGTACTTTAAAATGCCGGTACCACTGTAAATAAAATATTTCCCAGGTTGTGTAACCCGCGAATTTCCTCTGTTCCACACAGCTTGGTTTCCACCTAATTACAGTGGAATACAAAATAATGGAAGGAAAAATTCAATGTTTAAGAGCTCCAATTCAGTTGTAACGTCAACTGTAACGTCTACAGCTCTATTTTCGTGAAACTTTTTGTAGAATATTAATATTATTGCACAGAAAGGAATGGGATTAAGTAGGAAAACACGACTTATATTTAAAAAATAAAACTTTGTTACTTCAACTTAAACTGTATGCGATTATAGTCTGGCCAGAAGGGATACTTAAAATGTATACTGTCATGTGATGTAGGTAGAAATATTTTTTGGTAATTAAATCCCTTGCTTAATCTTTGAGAAAATTAAACCGCCTGGTACTGAATTTGTTCATACTCAGAAACTCGATGTAAATTGAATTAGCAGTATGATAGGTATATCGCGTGCAGTTGGCGCGGAAATGTTTTGGTTAGTACCGGCTTAAGGGAGGGGGCGTGGGAGGAGCTGGTTCACCTTGAATTGCTTGTTGTTGGATCTCAACACTGCCTTGCATATTTGCAGTTAAGAGGTAAGTATGATATGAAAATTTCCCATACGCTTGCCTTTGTAATGATACTGGGATGAGTGGATGACAAATGTTAAGTTAGTCTTTGTGTATACAAGACTAACTTAACACTTGTAACACCAGTATGGTTATTAAATAAACATCTATCCAGTACAAGTTATTATTATTATGAAATTCATCACAATTGTTTACAGTAACACTGACATGCATGACAAGACAATGTATACGTGACTGGCATGTGGAACAGGACTTTCGTCCCAATTAATACCTCACCCCTTATTAGGCCTTATATATAGCTATACCACTTTCTCAATGTAAGAACAAACGAAGAATAACCTAATTCAAAATATCTCGAGAGATCCGATTTATGAAATAAGTTCAAAAATATGTTTGTTTCCGATGTTGTGGCTTGTCTTGTGTGTGTAATCTTCGAAATTCACACGTTCAAATGTTATCCTAACCAATCCTTGCGTTCAATCCCATCTCCTTTTTGCTCATTTTGCCAATAAATTTAATCTTGTGGTTTGTTCTATTTGTTTTGTAAATTTATGCATTTATAAGGTCAAGGTATACGTACACGAGGTCATTCATGTCCATTGGGCTATATACTGCCTATAGTTCGTACCATACTCAATCGAGACATTAGCCTGAAAAGTCGGCAAACTTCAAAGCGTCTATAATTGGCTACAGTTTTATGCTGAGACGACTTCGTCGTGTAGAAACTCTTGAAATTTTGCTGATAATATTTCAAGAGTAGGGCCGAGAGCCGTGTTCGGCGAGGTGATGATGGCTTCATTATGCCGAAGTTCATTTGGATCTTCTCATCTTCACGTCCACTGGTGTGCAGTTCATACCGTATTTACTCGTTTGCGCTCTTCAAATTTTTAGTGTTAGCGATGCGGCGCTTATTTGAGGGCGGCGCTTGTTCGAGGGCGGCGCTCTTATAACATATTTTATTTGTACGCGATAACAAGAAATAGCGCAGCAATATATAATATAAAAACACTGAAATGCAGGAGAAAAACGTTCCGAGGTTGTTTTAACAAGATTGCACCTTTTTACCAAGCAGCGAATAGGAATCATCTGTATAGATAACTAAGCTATGCCTTCCTGTCCCAGGGAGATTAGGTACGTATATGCCAAAATCCTGAACTGCTGTGCCAATTCGATAACTTTCTTTTTAGTAACGACCAGAAGGCTTTTTTTAAAAAAATTTAATAAATTGTAACAACGTTTCGGAGTTTACTCCATCATCAGGTTACATTTATACGCACTGTGGTGTGCGTAAAAAATTATTACATTTAAATGAGGCTTAGAGAACGTTCGCTTCTAATCACATTGAAGAATTCAATAACTGCTGTATGGCAACATTCCATTGATATGTACTACATTCACATTACTCATTAATTAATAATTAGCTCTTGTCTCTCGGAATTTTGCTACTGCAAGGAGGAAACATCTGCATGTTTATGGACAGTTTGCGAACGTGGCGTTAGATGATTAATCCAATGACGAGATCATACAGTATCTTTACGACTTTACCACACAGTATCTTTACTATTTACCACCAGGCTTTAGAAATTACTCTAGAACTGACTGCTTGTTGTTTTAAATCATACTTACTTAATGAACAATCGTATCACGAATTCAGAGCCTTACCGTTTATTCAATTTTCACCCAATGGCCTCCTTTTCGTGTCAAGTACTTACTCATGTTTTGTGCTTAGTAGGGTTGAAAAATACTTTGTTATTGAGCTTAAGAACAGCAAGAAACAAATTCGTCCAGGAAAACATGGGAACATAATCTTTATCTGCCCCTGACATGCTAAAATAAGTTAACATGGAAACGAGGCCATTGGGGAAAAGAGAATAATCTGTAAGGTCTATTGTTACAAATTTTGACAGTCTTCATTCAGATAGAGTTCATTCAATGTCATACACTCATACTTAAAGGTATTTAACAGCTGTACTATATATATTGTCTTGAGGTTTACGAATTCAAATCCCCTTCTTTTAATATTGACCGCCCTATAAGGTACCGATTAAAAACTACTTGTGACCTGGGCTAAGGTAAACATTCATGTAGACAATATGTATGCCAATTATTTCCTATTGGCAATGTACAAGTGGTGGTTATTGGTTAAGCCTTCATAATCTCTCAAATCGTTAAAATCCTTTTGAATATGTTTATAGATCTGCCAAATGAGGACTTCGTATACACACATTTATAATCGCATCAAATTTCCCTTTCTTGTTATGTGAATTGTTTCATTTCCTTACCGCACAATTTATCACTACGGGAAGAGTCGAATAAGAAGTAAGTTCAATACAAGATGTTCCACTGATGAACGCTGAAAAGGACAGTGTCACCGTCTGCGCATCTCCTCTGCGCATAGCATGCAAAAGCCATATTTCTTCAAATTTGTGATTGTGAATCAAGATGGCGGTCATTTTCATTCAAGCAATTTTTA
Source organism: Paramuricea clavata (assembly GCA_902702795.2). Taxonomy (NCBI): domain Eukaryota; kingdom Metazoa; phylum Cnidaria; class Anthozoa; order Malacalcyonacea; family Plexauridae; genus Paramuricea; species Paramuricea clavata. The sequence goes on from CACRXK020007958.1 coordinate 20,734, forward strand.
TTCAGGAGGCCTACGTCACAATATGTGTTTTTCAGTAGTGTCCATTTGCGAGTGAGTGCATCGCAAGAGGTCCAAGAGAGGCGATTATTCCGGTGGATAATCAATAATGCAACTCTCAAAATGCTGGAATAGCCAGAGCAAAAGCTTTATTCCGATTCCCGACTATATTTGAGTTTACATAGGCTGGTGAAATTTAGTGTACCCTCTAGATCTCAAATTTTTGGCGTGGTCCACCCCTTCATGACCATTTTTCCCAGTGTCCCACTCTCAATGAATGAGAACATGTTCTTTGATATATAACGTGTAGTCGTTGATTGGCTTCCTATATACTTTTAATCTATTTTCTAATTAGTCATAAACAAATAGGTAAAACAGGTTATTGTTGAAGGATTTTGTAGATGGAGTTTCGAGTATGATTTTTATACATTAACATTAAACCTAACCAGGAGCAGTTGCGAAAAACGCAACTATAGTATAGGCCCTCTGGCGGAAATGGAATCTGCCGCCCTCCGATTCCGGTGACACCAACTGAGTTACAGAGTCAGTATTAAACCTATTTTTCAATAGGATAGTGCCACTATGGAACAGCCTCTGCCAGGAGAAATAAAATCATCTCTCTCTATTCAGTCACTGAAACGTAAACTCTATATAATCAGTACACTCAAAAAGTTAATGCATGTTTTGATGTTAATAGGCCAAGGACTTGGAAAACGTTTTGCTCTAAATGTCGTTCTTATTTTACGTCTTATTGTTCGTAGAAGCGCATGTTCTGAGTTTTTGTACGAATGTAATGATGTGCAATACCGTAAAATATGTAACTAGCTATGTATTTTGTTAATTTTATAGTACAGTACAGTACAGTACAGTACAGTACAGTACAGTACAGTACAGTACAGTACAGTGCAGTGCAGTACAGTACAGTGCAGTGCAGTGCAGTGCAGTGCAGTACAGTACAGTACAGTACAGTACAGTATAGTAT
>CACRXK020007959.1:0-21709 GCA_902702795.2 Paramuricea clavata
TATCTTTTCCATAAATTTGGAGCAAGAATATTATAAGAACTTAAACACTGAACATCAGTGAAAATGTAGCCATCCATGACAGGTTTAAGTTGAAACAAGTCACCAAGTGTTATGATGCTAACCCCGCCAAAGTCTTCTTTACTTCCTTTTAAATCTTTCAAACGGTTATTCAACTGAACTGTGAACATGCTGTTTCCAACCATTGATATTTCATCAGGTAGTATTAACTTTAATGCACCCAGTTTGCATCTAAACGTGTTTAGCCTGCGAGAATCAAGTGGTTTATAATTTTTAAGTGATTGACTTGCTGGAACTGTCGAGGCACTATGAATCGTGTTACCTTTAATAATATAAGCTGCTTTTCCTGTAGGAGCAAGTAATAATATATGAACACGACGAAAATCTTCACCAGCTTGTGCATTATAGTATTTTAATGCCGCTTGATAAACTGATTTAATAAGGTGAGATTTACCAACACCTCCAGCTCCACTTAAAAAGGCATAAAATGGTTTATCAGATGTTTTAATTAAATGCAAAGCATGGTAAAAAAATTCTCTTTGCTTTCTATTAAGCATTTGGAGCAATCCTCGATATTCATCGTCTTGCATTTCATTTAAAATGAGTGGTTCATTATTTGGTAAGGATGATGGGATACCCAAATCCTCAGAAAGATTATAAGTTTCATTCAAATCTGGATGTGTATCTGTATTGCCTTCATCCTGATCTCGACGTTCAGTGTATTGTGTGACTGGTGCTATTGTGTCATAAAGATCGTCATCACATTCCTGTAAATGATGTTGAATTTCATTCAAATCTTCACTACAAACGGCATATTGTCCCATTTGCTTATTTATCTCATCATATCGAGCTATATAGTGTTCTTGAAATGAAGAATAATTTCTCATTAAATCTGTCTGTTCATTCCTCCATGGAGTAAAGAGCATGATCAACTCTCGATAATATTTTTCTGGTTGAGTTTCTTTATTAAACCAAACGCTTCGAATAATTCTAGCTTGTGTTCTTTTTTTAATTGATTTTTTAGAAGAAATACAACTTTCAGTGTTTTCATCACAAAGTTCATCATCATTGTTCTCATCTTCATCTTCCAATGGAAGGTGGTCTACATCTGAATTTTTAAGTGTTTTTTTATATTTTCTTTGTCCACAAGAGTCATACCATGCTGCCCAGTCAGCTAATGTAGCATTTTGTAAACAATCTGATCTTTCAGCATATCATTGGAGAAGACCACCTGAATGGATTTCTTCCGATTCATCTGACATTTTCGCAATTTCACATAATGGTTTCAGTAGTTCAACCCGATCACATGATGGGAATGTGTTAACGAACACGACGTTTCGAGAGCACTTCCGCATTGGAAGTTGGAGAATGATATACACCGCCTCTTGGGCACTTATTTCTATTGAGTTTAAGAACTTGTTTCCAATATCGCGAACCTGTTGCTTTATACTGGAATTTCCCTGTTTAGCTTCAGCACAAACTTTGCGTAACAATTCACTCATGCCTTTTTGTGCCTTTGAAATGTAGGAGACAATATGCATTGCGCAGGCATAAACATCAAGCACAAACTGAATGTCCATGTTAGCTCGCCATGCTTGGAGACATACAGGATTGTAATTATTAATTCTTAATTCATTCGGACTTCGTTTTAGAAATATTGTTGGACAATTAATCGATGATCTAATTGCAAGAATATAGTCATGTTCTGAAACATCTAAATCTTTTAGAAGTTGGTCAAATGTCATGTCTTCACCCTTTTTCAGATCATTCAGTTTATTCTTAATGTCTTTCCATACGTCTTTTCTGCTTCTTATTACAGTCCGAGAAGTATCATCATCCAGTGGATAAAGTATCTGTGTAGATCTCATTGGTGGTTGAGGATAATTGAATCTGCAAATTTTTTGGGCTTTTTTCGGCACGTGTGAGAATGCTTGTGAGTTTGTCTGTTTACAAATTCAAGTAATTTTGAGTCATTTTCTGGCTTACCACATGTTATTATTTTGTCAATGAATGCAGTGACATCTTCATCTTTATCAACACCAAACACAGGCGCGTTTTCAAGCAATATTAACATGTGAATATGTGTTGACCCTCGCTGCTGGTACTCAACCCTGTAAAACCAATCTTTTATTTTTCCAACAGGAGCAATATCACTCATTAAAAATTGTTTTAAAAAATATTGAATTGGTAATCAAAATGCTTTGCACATGTTACTGGATCACTTTGGATAAGTCTACACTTTTCATCCCATGTAAGATTGTCTAATTCTTTATCACTATAATCTTTGTGATCAATAAGTTTACCAAGGATCCTTAATAAATGGTTCCATTTTGTTTCAGCAGACGAAAAACTGCAAAATAGCGATGCTGGTCCTAATTGGCGAATCGTGGCAAACAGGTCTTTTTTAGCTTTTTCAAAGTAAGGTGGTGAACCTCTTAAAGCTCTTAAGAATTTATACCCTTCATCATGGCGAATTAAACTTTCTAAACCTTCAGGTGTTTTCAACTGTCCTGCATTGAGTGTTCTATTTCCCAATTTGCACTTTCGTAGGGCTACCTGCGATTGTCCAAGCAATAATTCATCTGTAATTTTTTGGCTTTAAAGAATATATTCTCAATGCACATCGCAGCTCGTCGATGAGATCGTCCTAATTCTGATTTGCATATTTCGCTATAGTAAACAGTTTTTAATCTTTGATTATTATCAGGTCTCTTTTGACCCCAAAATATTCTTGGGTAAGCCATTTCCTCTGAGAACTGATCTCTAAATAGACTGATGGGTCTACCACCCTCAGCAGGGGCAACATTGTATATGTGCTGCCTTTCATCATCATCTACAAAATCTGGAGACGTTAATAACATACTGTCAGTCACACCAGCAGGTATCTCTGCTTCTTCTACACTCCACTCTTCGTCTGAAGAAACTGAATTAGTTTGATCAACCGATGTTTTATTTTCATTCTCTTTATCTTCATTTGATATTACAGGATTAAAGTTAGCTATCCAATCCGCATCAAATGTTATCCTTGCTCCCTATATAAATCACTAGTATTTACCAACCAATCAGCAGCTTGTATAACTTTACTGGGTCTTACGTTTAAAGAAAGTGCAGAACTTTTATATTGTAGTCGGCGTTTTAACTGAACTTTTATTGTTCCAGTATCCTCAGATAATCTGGGAAGCATGTGAATAGTATTGCAAACATCTGCTGGAACATTCACAACATTTCCTGTTATTTTGAGTTGCCCTCCTCTCGGAGCTTGCATAATTTTTTGAAATGCCAATCGTGGAGCGACAAGTCTACATTCTAACTCATTTAAATCAAAGAAATCAGGTTTTACTGGGAAGTTTAATCCATTCGCAATTGCACATGGGGGGATTTTATCTTTTTTCAAATAATTGTTACAGGTCAAGCAAAGCCACTCTATGTTATCAACATTCATAATGTTTTGTAGATATTTAGTAGAGTCAGGGTTGGAAAATTTTAGGCGATCAGCATAACGAACACTATGTTTATACCATAATTGCTCACAGCATGAGCATACATATATAGAGGACCTGTGGATATTGATTTATGGAATTTATCTATCAACTGTGAAATAGGAATATGCGAGTTAAGACAACTTGTCTCTTCATTGTTTATTTCTTTAGTCAATGGTTGCCCATTTTGTTCATTATTTCTGTTTTTCTGTTGAGCTTTCTTCCGTTTAGTCGAGGACCTGTATATGAGTTTGTATGCATTTCATTTAGGACAGATAATCTCAACTGTTTTAGGGCAAGTTGACCATGACGGTCAACATGGTAACGCTGCCCGAACCCCAATCCGGGACGAAACGTCCTAAACTGACCACACCCAAAAACGACGCTTTCGCCATACTGCTATCTACCAAACCATAAAAGCTTTGGCTATTCTGAGGTGCTTATATGGTTCAGAGATGGTACTTTTGGGGTGGTCATTGGTAAGTGTGAAATGCCTAGCACTAATATTTCACAAGAAATGACCATGCAATAATCATAGTTAAACGTCAATTTGTGGCTTGCAACTTCAGATAAACAGCAGTGGACTTACATTACCTTTTTCCCTAAATCTTTTTGATAGAAACATAATTGGTACTTATTTAAATATATTATCACTGGTTTGGTGTGAATAGTTAATATTTTCTGACCGAAATAATAATTTGAAATGTGCCTACCTCCTGCAAATGGACGTATTTGGCCAAGTTCTCCACTTTACTCCGCTGTTTATCGGCGATCTCGTCGACATCCTACAAAAATGTAAATCATCTCAGACATAATGGTATCAAGAACATTTTAAACAAGTTTCAACTTGGTTTCAAGTAGATCATACCTGTTTAACCATCGACAAGGTAAATCCACAACTTTGTCCAAATTCGGCGCCATTTTGTCATCCCATGTCGGTTGTCAACAATTCGGCCTTGTTACTCTTCCATTCACGCCATATCCATTGCACAAAAAACAAATTTAACCCTTTGTTAAGGGTATTAAAATAAAAATACAAATGAAATATGCGAAATGCAGCATTTTATCACCCGGTAAAATGTTGCTTACGAGTCCTTCAAAACATTTCGTACAAATCTCGCGTGGTTTAGCAACAGGGACGTGACAGGGGGGGGGAGGGGTAGAGACTTGAAAAATGAAAGCAAAGCTCCACACAGTATCGTAAAAGTAAAACCATTAAACCAACAATCAGCATTTAATTTGTATGACTTGTTCATATTAATTAATAATAATATGTATATATTTGTCGCCACAAGAAATAAAACAAACGTTTTTGACGCGATTTCTGTACCGGATTGGCCTCTTGTTTACACTACGCCACTGTAATCCGGTACGTGCCGCGGCGCGAAAATCACTTCGCTTTGGAGGTGATATGAAAAGTAATCCGGTACGTGCTGTACCGGATAAAACCAAGTGTAATCAGGCAATCCGGTACGCTCCGGTACTATAAATGGGTTTCGGCAAGTATATTTTAACATTGTCGTTTTATTTACTCGCTTTTAAATATTTTATAGCTGTTGTTTGCTTCGCTTTACAATAATAATTATTTATTATTTCTAGCGAAGACAAATAAAGATAGCAGTAATAACATTGACTTCTTGCTTTCAAAAGGGCAAAATTTAATGAAATACTCGTCAATTTTCGATAAGAGCGAGACAAAGCAACGTCGGGTGGTCAAGCTTTGTAAACAAAGTTATAATTCACAAGTACTGTCGAGAAAACATCCAAAATGGTCAAAACTTATTATTTGTTTCCGTGGCAACGATAAAAGATACGAGCTGGCGACAGAGCGAAGCGGCATAGTGTAAACACCCTTGATTTTGGCTTCGGTGTGAAAATTGATCCGGTATGAAAATCAATCCGGTATAGTGTAATCCCAGCCTTAGTCTATTTCACGCAGCCTTCTTCTATCTTCGTGAAATAATTCACCCCCCCTGTCACGTCCCTGTTACTTTGTCACGCGAGATTTGTACGGAATGTTTTGAAAGACTCGTGAGCAAGATCTTACAGGGTGATAAAATGCTGCATTTCGCATATTTCATTTGTATTTTTATTTTAATACCCTTAACAAAGGGTTAAATTTGTTATTTGTGCAATGGAAATGGCTTGGATGGAAGAGTAACAAGGCTGAATTGTTAACAAGCGACATGGGATGACAAAATGGCGCCGAATTTGGACAAAGTTGTGGATTTCCCTTGTCGATGGTTAAACAGGTATGATCTACTTGAAACCAAGTTGAAACTTGTTTAAAATGTTCTTGATACCATTATGTCTGAGATGATTTACATTTTTTGTAGGATGTCGACGAGATCGCCGATAAAAAGCGGAGTAAAGTGGAGAACTTGGTCAAATACGTCCATTTGCAGGAGGTAGGCACAATTCAAATTATTATTTCGGTCAGAAAATATTAACTAATTTACACCAAATCAGTGATAATATATTTAAATAAGTACCAATTATGTTTCTATCAAAAAGATTTAGGGAAAAATGTAATGTAAGTCCACTGCTGTTTATCTGAAGTTGCAAGCCACAAATTGACGTTTAACTATGATTATTGCATGGTCATTTTCTTGTGAAATATTAGTGCTAGGCATTTCACACTTACCAATGACCACCCCAAACGTACCATCTCTGAACCATATAAGCACCTCAGAATAGCCAAAGCTTTTATGGTTTGGTAGATAGCAGTATGGCGAAAGCGTCGTTTTTGGGTGTGGTCAGTTTCGGACGTTTCGTCCCGGATTGGGGTTCGAGCAGCGTTACCATGTTGACCGTCATGGTCAACTTGCCCTAAAACAGTTGAGATTATCTGTCCTAAATGAAATGCATACAAACTCATATACAGGTCCTAGACTAAACGGCATTATTCGATATATTGCAGCCAGCTGAGGCCTATATTGCAGCCAGCTGAGGCCGAAGGCCGAAGCTGGCTGCAATATATCGAATAATGCCGTTTGGCCGAAGTAATTATCTATTAAATAATTACTGACCCGAATCAAAAGTAATTATTTTCGGCTGGAAGACTACGTTGCTGCTTGTTGGGACCGTATGACAATGAATCTATCCAACGTTACACTAGATATTTGCGAGGACATGCATGTAATGCATCGTGATAGAACAGATTTCAGTTTAATTAATCGCCCTAAATTAAAATCTCCACAAGCGGAGGTCAATTATAGTGTTCTAGTTTACATGTTATCATTAATGATCAGGTTAATTCAAAGAGCGTATTAAACTGGATAAACACGGGAATAGAACTTATGGTGTGTTCTGCACATGCGTATATCCAGGATAAAATCCCACAAGCGCAAACGAAACTATATGTCTATAAAGTTGAGCTGAAAGGACTCACAGTGACCGTTTTGGCAGTGCTTCAGGCGCCCGATGATATTGTATGAGGGGCTTTAGCACTTAGCCTCCTCCGCAGGCCTCTCTATGGGTTTTAGCCTGCGAATGGGTTTTGAAAAAAAAATTTCTGGTTTCCCACCACCCGATTCGTCGGGTGAGATGCCTGCGGAGGAGGCTATTTAGCACTGTTAACTTCTCATCTTGAGATGTTCACGTTATCGCGTGTACTTGTCAGGATGACGAAGGATTGCGAATAATGTCTGTGTGCACTGATTCACGCTGCATTATTTTTAATAATGCTGTGTGCACGCTGCATTATTTTGAATAAGGCTGGGTGCTATTTTAGCCCGTATAACCATTTACCCCTGGGAACTCCCTACAATCAAAAAAGACCGCTCCCGTTTCTCAGAAGAACACTAAAACTTCTAGACATTCGCTGATATAATGCAGAGAGAAAACAATAGGTTATTATGACCGTCAGTAATTATATAGAGAATAATACATGGGTGCGCCGAAATACCAGATTTATTTCGAGTGTTGAACATGATATCTCACGAGTATATAAAGAACAGTCTTTGAAAAGCGATAATTCTTACAGAAAAGCGATGATTGAAAAGCGATAATTTTCACATGTGAGATTATCATGAATAATCTCACATGTGAGATTATCACTTTTATCAGTGCTCGAAATCTCTATAAAGCACTATTCTTTATATAATAAAACGCGATAATCACCTAAGTGATTTTCGAAATATTATGGCGGCCGTCGGCCGAAGCCGTTTTGACTATTAAATGACGAAGAAATGTGTATTTTTATTTTTTCCACCAAATAATCACCTATGAAATTATACTAAAAGAATTATTCGCCTCAGGCTCGGTGGTTATTGTTAAATGAAAACTTCGACTTTTTCTCTGTTCCTACTCACCGATAATCACCTAGCCTTCGGCAAAAAATTGTTAATTATTTCTGTTTTCTATATTTATATTGATATTTTGTAAAGGGCCCACTGTAATTGGTGTTAAGCTGTTGTGGTGTGCCAGCTTCTTTAATGCAATTATTGTATGATGTTTGGAAGCGAAGCACAATAAATAAATAAATATGTCGAAGTGGTGTGATCGTTGAAGATCTAATGAAGATATACTTTTCTCTCATGCGGTCAGTAAAGTTTTAGAATACTACTGCATTTTGTGGCACCATGTTTTACCATATAGTACTTTGCCGAGCAATTGGAGCGTGTTCCGAAACGCGCATTAAGAATAATTTTGCCAGGACAGTCTTATACAATGAAGCCTTTATAGCGACCCTGAGGTACTCTCGGTCGGATGAAAGACGAGAAGATCATTGCCCAATGAAATACCATGGAAAATATCGGAAAAGGGAGTCCTCAATTAAATCATATTGCAGCGCCCATAGGAACTTTAACAGTTTAACTATAGAAAAAGAACAATAAGAAACGTGAATACATTGAACAACAATTAAACATAGAACAGAACGATAATCTGTTTCTTTCAGCAGTTTCTATCAGCCATTAAAACTCTAGCTATGATAGGTTTCCAATATGCAAATATTAGCAATTATAAACAGGAACGCCGGAGAAGGGTGGCGCCGGGGCAAGCGGTCCTTTGCGCTTCCCTAAGGGGCGCAAGGGTAGCAAAGGTACCCTTTTAGCATAAATATTATTGGCGTAAAGATATGGGAAAATGAGGCCGCAAGTCTAGGGTTCGAGTACGCTCTTATTTTTTTACTTTCAATAATGATTTTTCCTTCTCAAATTTAATATTTTTGGGATAAGTGTAATTGTTAGGTTTATACATCAGTTTGATCTAGACAAGGCGCGCGGCGATCAATGACAAGGGTTTGGAGTTACTATTAAAATAGAAACGCTATGTTACAGCACATGATAATCTGGAAGAACTAAAGCAAATGCTATAGTTTTGAAGGCTCGAATGGATTTATAGGAGAATGGACGGGAAAAAGATTTCTATACTCTATCCTCGCAGGCGAATCTTCAGACGTATTTAAGAAAGAGCAACTATCGTTTTTCGTCAAGACATGCACATATGAATACGAATTTTCGCACGTCTTTGTGGGAATTTTCTAATGCACTGAAGGTCTATCAACTAACTCCCTTCTGAAATATACGGAAGATATTCTCCTCGGATTAATATTGGATGGCACCAAAATAGCAGCGATGGGCTTTAATTTGACGAAGCTTTGGGAATTATCGAAATCCCATTAAAAAGGGCGTGGCTACGAATTTTCCATCGACTGCCCTTCATGCTCGCATTGCCCCTCCTGCCCTTTAACGCTCCGGCGTCCTTGATTGTAAATCTATATCACCTTTTTAGAACTTTGTTAACATACTATAATTTAATTTTAGCGAAGGTGGGTATTTTTAAGCATGAGTAATAATAATATAATAAAATCTAAATGCTTCTTTACGTTCTTTGAAAAGTCTTTGAATTGCGTGAAAAATAAAAAAATGTTGTTAAAAGTCTTCAGTATAAATCTTTCTGTCATTTATGCGATACTCTAGCTTGTAAAATATATTGAATGCAGCACGATTTTGTTAATATATTGCGAAGATGGCGAATTTCAGGATGTAAGTATGGCGCGACGAGCGAGCGGTAAATACAGCACCTATATACAATCGCAGTTTTTCGACATCCGATTTCTCTCAATTAATGATCGTTGAAGAAATTTAGACTTTTACGGGTTTCAAGACACCGAACTGGCGCTGTTAATTCATACACGACAATACACGAACATCAATGCTGCATGATAAACGTACCTGTAAATAGTATATTCTGTAACTGTCGCTCTTGATAAGATCCCGCTAAAGCCCACAAGTTTTGACATGCAGGACGCCTTCGCCAAGATTTTATAACCTCACCTGCGACCTTGATTGATTGATTTCAATTTAACAAATTATAATCTACATAATCCCACTGCAACTTCTTAATTCGCTCTTGAATCCCTTAGTTTGTTTTTATATTTAAATACACGTAAAATTTCTTCCGCACATGCGGAAAAAATTTCTACGCGGTCGGTGGGTGTGGTCCAAAAATGAGACCGATCATGAATCTAGATCGACTTTTAAGTTTTAATCTAACCTATTTTCAGTGCCATTTTAAAGGACTTTTCGCGCAAAGCCTGGTTTCCATATGGTCATTAATGGTCGTAAAAATAGAGTCACGATGTTTCTCAACGGCGCCAGTTTCATAATACTTTATATTTGTAAACCACATATATAAATTATAAGTATTCTCTAGTTATAATCACTGCGCGTATTTTCAGTTCTAAAATGATGTATTTCGGCTGATGAGAAAGATCGTGACTCAATCTTCACGACCGTTACGACCATATGGAAACCAGGCTTAAGGGGCAATTAAAGCAGTGAAGAAGCTAGCCATGGCAACTCGCGTCATGTTATGCTACACAACGTTTGGCGACTAAATAAAAATGTCGCATGCGACCTGCTTACAACTTGAGTTGTACTGTGTAAATCAAGCACGTAACTTGCCTACGTGTAGTGTAAATCGGCCTTATTAAACCTACCCGCTAAGCAAGGCAACTTGGTAAGCGAGATCTCACTGTGTAATGACTTTTATACAGGGCCGTCCTCAGAGAATTCTTCAGGGGGGGGGTGTAAGGTCATTTCAACCAACCAGCACCTGAAAAAATATTTTTGGCGACCTCCCCCCCTGGTCGCGAAAAAAATTTCGGTCAGTGTACCATTTTAGGGGTACAAAAAATTTTCCGAACATATCCAAAAGTTTTCGGAACATCAGAAATTTTCTCCATTTTATCAAAAAAATTTTTCTAAAATTCCGAAAATTTCTAGAATATTCGAAATTTTTGTAAATATATCTCATTTTTTTTCCAAATTCATAGTTATTTTTGTAGATTAACTTTCTCTTGCCCTACAATCAGGAGCAAAAATTATTGAGACAAACGCATAAATGCCCCCCCGCACCCCCAATTCAATGTTGTGTGGATGACTGAAAAGAGAAAATTCAACCCGCTTTTTCCAACATTGATCATGGGGGAAGGGGGGAGGCCGACGTACTTGAAAATGGCCAAAAACCTGAAAAGTCTCATTATTTTTGCTCCTGATTGTAGGTATTACCTGAATTTGCGTTAATTTAACCGATTTTCTTCTGCAAACCAACAGGTTTCTATCTTACCCTTTGCGCGAAAATATTTAACCCAGATAGCAGTCCTACCGACTGAATAGCAGTCCTACCGACTGAATAGCAGTCCTGCCGACTGAATAACATTTCTGGGGGGGTCACACACCCCATACCCATAACCCCCCCGTATCTCCGGGCCTGCTTTTATAGTAAAAATTGTGCGTTTATATGGACACGCGAGCTGGCGCTGCGGGTCTTGCTTATCAGGGTGAAAATATCTCCACATAAACACCATCAAGTGCGCTGGTCCTGTTACCAGGAAGAAAGTTCAAAGATTCTGAAGCATGCTATTTTTAAACTGTTTCTGTCAAAACAAACAATGTCAAAACAATGTCACGGCAAGCGAGATAATTTTTTTTCATTTTCTAAGACTACGGTTACGTTTACATTGTATACCGGATAGCTTTCCGTAGCAACGTGAAAAACACCTATCCATACTTTTAGAAACGCTATTTTCAGAGGAATTATATTGCAACGGAGAGATCATTTTTCGCTCAGCTTCTGAAAATTGAACATTCGGTATCGAATAGCTGCTTTTTCATACCGCTACGGAAAGCTATCTGGTATCGTGTAAATGTAAGCTAGGTCCACACTGTGCCTGAGCGGTTTGAAAACGGCGCAGAGTGAAAACTCAAAAATTAGCCGTCGTGTTCACGCTTTTTCTGTGTTGGTGTCAGCATGTACTCAGGTGAATATGATGTAGATATAACAAGCTGTTTTGCTTTTGAGTTAACATCTCTATCACACATTAAATTTATCTACATCAAATGTAATGTTAACATCTCTATCACACATTAAATTATCACCAAGGAAATTTTTCAATAGGGCCTACTACAACTTGATATGATCAAGTTGTAGTATATATTGACAAACGCACACACAGGCAAATGAGCATACACTAGCACATACAAGTTGCATGAGACATCATTGCATGAAGAAATATAGAACCAATATATTGTAATCCGAATCGATATTGTAATTTTGCAATGAACTAATCCTTGGCGTTTCAGCCTCGTTTTCGTGATTAAAATTTTTGTATTAGTCCGACATAATTAGCAATCATAATCAAAGGCCGTTGAGGCCGACTCACAGATACGATCAAATGAAAGTAACAGAAAGAATTAGAACAGTTATTTTTGCAAACCGGGCACCGTGCGAATTTTGCCATTTCACCCATTGTCGTGCTTCACCAGTGCCGAATCAAAAGAACGAACGCGTGATTCAGCCCGATTTCCGGTTCTGAAAGACCTGATTCGCAGGCAAACAGTGCGCGCAAAGCAGGCTGGTCATTTGCCATTGTTTAACTGCTCCACACTCACCATACACTCAAGCAACCACAAAGACTCATGGATGTTGCTTCGCAACATCCGTGAGTCAAAAACAAGACCCTGTTGGCTGGTGGTACCCAGTATGCTCCGCAAAAGTGAATTGTCTGAATGGCACTATATAGGTCTTTCCTATGAAGGGGACGCGTGATTTTTGCATTATTGATTAACTTTGTTTCAATTATTTGACTGTATCGAGGAACCTTTATCACAGAATTATTTAGAATTATATTCAACTATGGAGTGATATTCCACTAAACACGTAAAAATGCACAAGTACTGTTGCTACAGGTTTGCAAACAAGTTGTCACAAATCTGTTCACAAGCTATCGACAATTAAGTTGTGTTCGCACAGCTTCAAGCTTGTTGTTTCCAGTTGTTGTAACAAACTAGCTTGACTGATGGCATTATCAGACTTGTTACAAAGTTGGTTTAACAAGTCTGATACAGACGCAGTCATGATATAACAAGAATGTTGAAAGGTTGACGACACCCAATTGTTGTATCATGGCCGTAGCAGACTTGTTGGAACAACCTTGTAACAAGTCTGATAATATCAACAACAGGGTTTTTGCATGCAAGTTGCTGAAATGTTGTTCCAAATTTGTTGACACTTGGGACAAGAAGTGCGAACATAGGCGTACGGGTTACAAAGTCGAAAAGTCGGGCAAATGTTCAACAAAAGTCGGGCAAAAGTCGGGCAAAAAGTAGTCAAAACAAGAAAATCTATCTTAATAATAACCCCAGTTTGTTGGGCAAACAAAGCCAGTTGGGCAATATTCGCTTCACAGTCGGGCAGTATTTGGTTATTTTAAAATAAATGGGACAAATGGGGGCGGGGGAGGTCGCCAAAATAAACTTTTTCCGGAAAAAATATTTTGGCACTTGTCGGGCATAATCCGAAAAAGTCGGGCAAATTCCTTTCTGCCCCCCTAATTTTTTCCTTCCCGTACGCCTATGAGTGCGAACACAACTTGTTGACGACTTTTTGGCAGGCTTGCTACAAGATGTGAGATCAGACCTGTCAACTCTTCCGGTGCTGCCGGGAGACTCCCGGTTTTGACCTTTTTCTCCCGGTCTCCCGATATCAAGGTATTTTCTCCCGGTTGCTTGTTTTAATAATTATGAAGTAATGGAATATTTTCCAGATTCAAATATCTGGCAAGAAATAGTAATCGTGTGAAAATCACTCGTGTTCAAGCTTGCGAAAAGTAGATTATTGTAAGGATATGAGATGTAACATGGGATCTCGAAAACTAGTTGCATTCCTGCCATGTTAGCATTAAATTAAATTAACCAAGTTGTTGGAGCGAAAACAATTATAATGATTATAAACCTGGGAAAATGATTATGAGTTTTTTATTGTTTTGAACACTGTCACTGCATATCACTTTAATTTTGCTCTCCCGGTTTTTGTTAAAATCTCACAGTTTTTTAAGGGCTAAAAAGCGAAATCTCCCTGTTTTAAAATTTTAAGGTTGACAGGTCTGTGTGAGATTTTTGCTTGTGTATTTTCAAACAATTAAAACAAGCGACCGCGCGAGAACCGCGAGAAAATAGTAAAATAATTTGATACCGCTGCAACAGCGACAAAATTAACTGGACATTGTATAAGGGCGAATATTTGTCGCACCATTGCAATTTTTCCTTTAAACAATATGGCGGACAAGGAAGAAGCGTTTTTTTGAAGAATTGACGGAAATTTGTGAAGTTTATAGCCTGTCTACAAAAATGAAGTATGTTTTACCTTTCGACTTTTATTAATAGTTATATACGCGTTGTTTAATATAGTTAGCGAGTGTTTTCTGTGAAGTAATCGCATCTTTTACGTACAGTATTAATATTAAATATTAAAATGAATATTCCACACTGCAGAATTGGTCAGTCGGATCGCCTTGCTTGAAGTTGCTTCCACACACACACACACACACACACTTTTTTAGGGAAGCGTTTCATTACCTATAGGAAGCGCTTGATATTTGCAAGTTTAAGAATGCCCTGGATCTCAAAATTTTATAATTTTGAACTCCTCTTTTGGTAGTTTTATACGCTGCCTCTTGATGCGTATTTGGGTACTGTTTTGCACCCTAGCACCCAGATTTGCAGCTCTTGTGCCCCTGATATCTTGTGCCCCTGATATCTTGTTGTTTGTACCTCTTTTTCTTAAGCCTGGCACACAATGCCAAGGGCAGATCTAGCCTCATCTGCAAGGAGGGGTGCAGGTTTTCCACAGGTAGTGCATGAGGGGCCCTTACTGCCCACTGTCTTTCAAGGTCTGCAACGCTACTATCCCAACATTACCATTATTTGAGATGGCTGAATCTGCATGTTCACCGTTCTGTTAGTTTTACATTTTGTTTATAAGTTTCTAAATGACTTTTTATCACATATATATGACTGCATGGATAGTTACTATAGCACAATACAGTATATTTGAAAATATGGCTGTATGACAACCTCGATATGTTTACATATTAAACTATGATATTTAGCTAATTAAAGCTTTCTGAGTATTTTTTTGTCACCTCACCAGTGGCGGAAATTCACTTTTTCCGTTGGGGGGGGGGGCGAAGCCTTCTAAATTTCCGACAAAACTTTCAAATATCCGTCAACCCCTCCCCCCCCCACCACCCCCCCCCATTTGCACTCGAAAAGGCTGTTTTTAGCCCTTTTATAGGTCAAAATTTCCGAAAATTCGTCATCAGTTTTCCATGAAGGTGGGAGGCCGGCCGAGATTTCCGCCACTGCAGCCGACACAAAGCAATTATAATAAATAGTTTCAAGAAATTGATGCAGGCTAACACTAGCAGGTCCGCTAATTGCTATTTGAGAAGCAGAAACTATATGAAAGCAGATGAACTTCTCTGGGGGGAGGGGGGGGGGTGTGCTAGACACCAACTATTGGGGATAGCCGCCGAATATGCCCTAAACATTTTATTTTGCAAGCCGTGACTCACTTATTTGTTCTGTTTTTATAGGTTAAATATTGATGGCTTGTTGGTATATTTTCCTTATGATTACATCTATCCTGAACAGTACTCATACATGTTTGAACTGAAGCGATCTTTAGATGCCAAGGTTAGCTGAAAGATCACATTAATTTATTATACTGTAATATCACATATTATTATATACACAAGATCTGGATATGAGGTATTCTGCAATCTGATTGGTTCTCTACTACCGGGATATTAGCTCATATCCTGCTAGTATAGAAAAACAAAATGGCGGCTAAAACTGAATTTCCGATGTTTTGCGAACGAGAAAACGACAAGTTGTTCGCTTTTTATAGCCCTTTCAGGATTAAAAACACAATGAAAAAACTCCCACAAATTGTTTACAGGTTAGCAAATGAATTTTTAAATTTTTATAATGGTTAAAAAATATATTTTTGAAAAAATAATCGGCCGAAAGGGCGAAGATACAAACATAAACAAAACAGAAAAATATTGAAAATACCCGAAAAACAAAGTCTGTGAATTCAGACCTTGTGTATATAATAAAACAGTTATTCCACTCACTCTCGTCGAATATGAGCGATAGCCGATTCGGCGCTACGCGCCTCATCGGCTATCAGCTCATATTCGACTCGAGTTCGTAGAATAACTGTTAATTGTTGTAAGGTACATATGTACATTGTAGTTGTAGTAACCTATTGGGCATGAGCGCTCTGCACTTGATGAGTAAAATCATCTGGCATATTAGACTGAGTAAAGGAGGATTCAGTATTTCACTCTGTCTAACTAATGCCAGGAAATTTTTGTCTTACTCTCTATGACAATGTGCATGCACCTTCATATGCACATGCATAAGTTGGTTTTGTAAAATGCAGAGTTGTAGAATCGAATCATGTGACTTAGACGAGTCGGACTCAAGTCACAATTTTCATGACTTGAGACTTGACTTAAGGCGGATTTCTAGTCCTCGCACGAAGCTCTGTGAGTGCTTGCATCTAATTAAAATTAACTGTTTAGCATTGTGATATGGATGAAAGTGCTGATGCATCACTCGCAGTGAGCTGCGAGGAGCTTCGTGCGAGGACTGGAAATCTGCCTTTAGACTCAAACAAAATGACTTATGACTTCACTTGCTGGAAATGACTTTTTAGCAATACAAGTCAAATGTAAGTCTTAAATATCTACCATTAAAAATGAACTTCTCCACAAGTTGCACTGGAAATTCATCGATGTTGTACGGTGACTAGTGCAGCCATATTAGGGTCTTTTTTAAAAATTCATTAGTGGGAGATGACAGATGATTGTTTGTGACAAAAAGTTTGGTCTGATGTTGTATGTAATAGTAGGGGCCTGGGGGCATTGCATGTCCGCCAGAAAATTTTTGGATTTTAATATTTGAAGATAAAAGACATGCAAATTTCAATTACTAGAATATCAAACTTCCCTACTACTAAGTTCCATTCTTTGTTTAATGTCAGTGGTTTCAAAATAAGCCGTCGCCCGTCGCATCCGACTGCAACTCTTCCATTTGCGACTGCTACTTTCACTTTTGTAAGTAACTATAAATTCTAATTAAGTGTTTACAAAATGTTTTGTGAGCCAACAAGCGTGTATTTCCCCTCGAATTTCGTCTAAACGTAGCCACAGTCACAGATTACCGGATTAGAAGCTTTGATACGTACGCCGCCGCTACGCGTCTCTTGCGTGTTGAGGACAGGCTCAGAGGTTTTCTTGGTAGCGGTTTCTAACAGGTTGTACTTTATGTATAAGATGTCACATTCGTCTCCAAGAGCAAAACAAAATGGCTTAAAAACAACAACGAAAGCAAGCGGAGATGTGGTCGCTATTGTTATTGGACGTTGTTGTTATAGGCATTAATTATAAGAACATAAATTTAACAGTGTTTTAGACATTTAAAATATGATTTTTTGAGTCTCAAAAACAAATGCTGAAAAATGCATCTTCTAGAGTCTAGAAGTTCAAAATTTTCTGGAAGCAAATTCAAGCAATATCAGGGACTGCGGAACAGGGGGGGGGGGCTTTAGCCCCTCAATAATTTTCCATACATATGTGATTTTTATAAACTAAGAATACTGAACTGTTTCAGATCAGTTAACAATATATTTATAACTTATATATATAAGCCAAGTATTCAATCTATTTCTGCGGGCTGGATTAAACAAATGACGGGTAATATTAGATTAAGAGTCGTTTATTAAGAAACTTTTTAACAGCAACTTGTGAATTTGATTGCATTTCCGAGGCTTTGCAAGGTCCCAGATTTCAAAATTTCCCGGGGGAGCATGCCCCAGGACCCCCATAATTCAAAAATGGCTCCATGGTCCCTGAGCATGCCGTCAGATCCCCCAAGTTGCAAAGTTCGGCCTTCGGTTGCAACTCCTACTCTTCACAACGCAACGTCTACTATGAAATGTTTTGAAACCACTGAATGTTTAGCTAAATATATGGTGGGGTTACATGTAATAGACCCTTCCACCAGAAAGTATGTCACTTTGGCTATCACCAATTAACATACACACTGTACATACAATTTGTTAGTTATCCTAGAGGGTTTTTGAAAACTAATTTACAATTTTGAAAAATAATAAACCATGAAATTGCATTATTTATTTAATTTCAATTATATTACAATTAAAACAGATTGTATATATTAAACTTTACTGTGCATAAAATTAGTTTGTGTTTAAAAATTCTTCTAATAATTGTTTTTTTCAAACAGCGTTACTTTACAGGTAAACTACGTGAAGCGTTCCTCTTTTGAGTTTCTAAATTGATTACAATTTTCCTCATTACTTTTGCAATTTAAAAAACTCCCTTGCAAATCCCTTGAGGAAATTTGCAATGTTGCTAAAAGGCAATTAAATTTTCCTCAGTTCCTGTTAGAAGTTCTTAACTTCCTGTTACAAGTTCCTAACTTCCTGTTCTGTTCTGGGTGTTGCAATTGGCTAACAAAAATAATCCACCAATGACAACGCTCAGAACTGAACAGGAAGTTAGGAAAATTGAAAATGAAGTTTGTTTGCATTGGAATATTGCAACAGCCGATAGGAATATTGCAAATTCCCTCAAGGGATTTGCAAAGAGTTTTTCAAATTTGCAAAGCTAATGAGGAAAATTCCAAATCAGTTACGAAGTCAAAAGAGGAACGCTTCACGTAGTTTACCTGTAAAATCCCTGCTGCATGTACAATGTTTGAGTTTGGGACAAAGGGAGTTCTACATGTTTGATATGCCCTATATTACAAATGACTTTTGACCAGTCGTAATTTTGAATTTAGGGATTGAAACACTTTGATTTAACTAATGTCCATATGCACGAAAACGCGACTCTATAGCCAAAATGACATACTTTCTGGAAGGGTTTATTGTCAAAGTAGGCATATATAGAGTACTGTAGTCATTCAAGTGTGCAAAGTTATCGGAGAAAAATTCTCAAGTGTGCACTTGCCCTACTGTGCCAGTTTGGTGCAAAATGAGAATTTCATTTGATCATTTTAGGGTCACTGTCTGCTGGAAATGCCGTCAGGAACAGGGAAGACAATATCTCTTTTGTCTTTAATTGTTGCTTATCTTATGGTATGTGTGGTGGCCATTTAGCAGGAAGATACAGATTATGCGTCCCTTTGATTTTCTAAATTGCGTAATATCCATAATAATAGACATACTGTATATGTCGTCATGTGGAAAAGAAAGCTGTGTAATGGTAGGAATACAACTACCTGAAGAACACAAGGGCCTTTGCTCGTAAAGTTCTCCTGAGCTTAATTGTATTTTTTAGCATTGTAAATATTTCCAATATAGTGTCCTGGCATCTAAATCAGTTTCCGATATTTTTCCGTATATCTACGACAATTGGATTCGGCCCATGAAAAGTTCGCCGTCTAAGCCGCGCCTAATACGGATTGTTTTCCAATACATACAGTTTCTTATACATGTGAGTCACGTTTTAGGGGGAGTCACTATTTTAGACTTTTAGGGTTAGGACAGCCTAGACCTATAGGCCTTTTATACTCGGCTGGTAATTATCGCAATGGTCATTCGCCTCGTAAAGGCCTAGTAGATTTCACAAGTTTTCAAATTAGCCCCATAACTTTGTGATCCGAAATTGTTCAGAAACCAATAACTAAACCAATTTATACTGTCCAGTAGTTATTAAATTAACTATAAAAACATTTTATGACTAAACTAAGTTCTATTTTGTAGTAATATTTTGACTCATTTTGACCTAATTCGCAACATAATAATAGTGTTGCTTCAAACTTTATGATAAAGCCCCGATTTTCTAGGCGTGTATACAAATAAAAGTAGTAAGTTTATACTATAAATGAGTTTATTTTACCTGTATCGGTTTAAATTCGCTGTTAAGTTGCAAATAATTCTGTTTGAGAACGCAATAATTGGGCATTTCGCAACCAGGGCAGTTTCAGGGCAGTTTTGGCCTTGTTGTTGGGAAATCCACTAGGCCTTCTATTTTTTCGCTTGCGCATCCTCCGCCCCGCCCCCAAATCACCTGGTTCCAGTCTTTTCATATGAAAAAGCGCTGAATATTAAAAAAAAATAATAAAAATAGAAGGTCTGGGTTGGGGTTAGGAATAGTGTTTGGATTAGGGAAAGGGTTAGGATTAAGATTATTAAGATTAAGGTTATGATTAGAGTAAGGGTTAGGATTAGGATTAGGGTTAAGTTTAAAATACAAAAGACTACAAAATTGCAAAAGTCTAAAAATAATAACTCCCCCAAAAAATAACAGGTATATTCTTATATGCCCAAAATTTCTCATACACTGTGTTGGTATACATGTAACAGTTGTAGGGACGTTCAAATTTGACTACTGCTACGACCAAGGAACTATTAACCATTAGATGTGTTTGGTATATCCGATTAACCAATCAGATGCGTACTATAAGCCAGTGAGACGTGGCATTTGTGAGACGTGGTAGTGATAGTGGAAGTCAAATCTGGACCCCACTGTATTGTTTAATTGAGTGCAATTTGAAAAAAAAGCATGCACAAGTGAGTTTTTCAAGGTTGATCAAAATTGCAAATCTCACGAGTTTTTCGCTCACTTACATACATTATCTGCTATATTTTTTATAGAACAAGCCGTTGGAGCTGACGAAATTAATATATTGTTCACGAACAGTCCCAGAAATGGAGAAGGTGGGGGTGGTGGAATAAAAATTTAGGGGAGGTGCAGCGGTCTAGCTCTCGACCCCCGTGGAAAGTTAGGGCTTACTGTAGAACGGGCCAAAGTGAACGACGTGACGTGTGTACTGTATGCAGCGTACAGTACATATGTATATTAGTGTTTAATGAATTATGACTGTACGACTCATCCAATTTTGTCCTTCATTAAAATTACTACAAAGTTTCTTTCAAAACATTGCATTAAAAGGGTATATTTGACACATAGATGAATGGCTATCACTGTTTCAGTTTTACAAAAAAACCTTTCTTACGAAGTGTAGACCCTAAGCAACCATGCACATTTTCACTTTGATCTGTCATTGAAACAAGGGGAGATGCGTGACTTTTCAGGGGAGGTGCAAAAATTCTCAGGAGATGTGCGCACCTCCCCACACCTTCCCTCAGAATCTGGCCATGGATTCTGACTCAAAAGTTAGAAAATTTTTTGTCACTTGATTTAATAAAAATTTAATGAATATAGTTTGCCATAAGAGCATAATATTATAATGCTCATCTAGAGGGCATACTATTACAAATTTACAACGTTACATAAAACATAAAGCAGACACTCAACGATTTTTACAAATACCGTACATTATTAAACTAGCATTTGCAAATCAGTTCATTATAAATAGATAAAATAATAATTGGTCATCAAGGCTCTACAAGAGCAAATCGACCACTTTCTCTAATGAAACATCGGACACCATGAAAAATTCCGATATTTTCATTTTCTGCGAATTGTGAGAGGATCCAGTCAAAAAAGCCTTATTATCTGCAATTCAGAAATTGCATACCATCTATCGGCAAGAATATGAACAGCAGAGGAAAGCAACTTCAATCTAGGAGCAGCAAACAACGGACAGTGAAGAAAATAATGATTAATACTTTCAATTTCGAATTATAATTCGACACCACAAAAACATTCGGAAGAGGGTTTACTCCCAATTTTAAACAGATAGTAATTTAAAGCACAAACATTTAAACGTAATCGAGTATGAATGATAGAGGAATATCTGTCAAGAGAAAAATTAAATAACCTTTTGTAATGAGGAACTTCAAAAATTCTAAACAAAGCGTTTTTAAACGAAATTACTGACTCAAGATTGCGTAGCTCCGAGGGCTCGGGTTGAATTTCTTAA
>CACRXK020007960.1:0-21708 GCA_902702795.2 Paramuricea clavata
GTTCTATGTTTGAACGATTGATAAATAACGAGATGCCGTTTGAGCAGCTTGGACGACAATGTCGAATGCGAGATGATATTGCCGATCTCCTTCGGTCACTAAGCATATACAAGGATTTAAAGACAAACAAGGAGGTAGGAGTTTCATTAAATTTTGTTGTTCTAACGCCAGAAAGTTTTTCCTGTCTAAGTTTTTTAATATTAATGTGTTCGTTGTTCATTACTCAGAAAAGACCAAGTTTATGCACATAAATCGTCTGGCATGTAGTATAGATGCATTTGTAAAAAAGAACGGTGGCCTAGATTATAATATAAATTTTAAAAATAATTTTTAAAAATTGACTACGATCCAAACTTGGAAAGCTACTTTCGTCAACGCCTACAGTATATGTCCACTCGATTGTATATATTTTGTTCAGTTTGACATTAATGTGATAGAGAATAAAGCCCAAGGAGGTTACACTACACATGATGATAACGATATAGGATTACTAGTGAACATACACTGATTGGTCAAAAACTTTATCATTATCTTCTAACTGAAAAAACGCTGGAGTGAACGATTTTAAAATCGTTATTGTATCTTAGTTTTGAATATCGAAATAAAACGGTTACCGTTAAACAAGATTAAGAATATCTAGATCTCCGTAATCACTCTGATTTGAATCAAATTTTGAGTTTAAGAAAGATATGATCACAAGGTTTCATTTGAATTACCTAGTTGTAATTTAATCACACCAAATTTCGGGGCCCATGTACCACGGCAACGCCCAATAGCCCATGCAGTAGGCTATAGCCTAGCTAGTAATTTATATTTTTTTTCTAAAAAGAAAACCTGCAATAATAAACCACCTGATTGCGTTGGAGGTAGCTTGTTTTTCGTGAAACACACTGTACACGAAACCCAGATAAAAGGATCAAATAGCTTGTGCAACCACAAAGAAATTCGCCTGATATTGGACGTCGCGGTGTACTTGATGAAGAACGGATATTCTCCTGATGACGTGACAGTGCTTTGCCCCTACCGTGGACAGGTAATATTTTTGTTGGAGCAGTTTAGCAGGTGAACTGCTTTGCATCAGTTTTGGATGTCTGCAGCTCTATAGTACTACTTGATGATGTAGGTCATTCATACCATACCATGCATACCTATGCAGTACATGTAGAAATTTCTGGAAATTAATCATCTTCGATCCCGCCGTCAAAAATTGTTCTTGCTGGCTATTTCATCTTTTCGTGGGAGTGTCTTATATTTTAAACAATTAACAGTTACAAGTTACAAAGCATGCATATTTTAAAATTTATTCATCACATTCACGTTTCCAACAAAAGAAAATCTGTTCATTAATTTTGGATGTAATAATATATCACACAGCAAGCTTCTTGCTATAAATTAAACACCCAATTTTATCCATCTATATTTTTATTTTTAATCCTTCATATTTTTATGATAAATCTGCTACTTAGTACGTGTAAAAAGTCGATTAACGATTGTTTCTTGAGTTAAAGGACAATGGCAACAAATTTTTTTATTGTCTGTACTTATTAAGCTTACTAATGGAATACTTAATTTCACATTTTTGTTTGTCCATTGCATTTAGTTCTTCAGATAATTTGCGAAAATGCTTAACAAATTTTAACAGTCGTCCGCCATCTTGGGAAAATTCCGCGTATGCTAATTTATGCATGAATACATTTCGTGACGTAAATGGCAGGGTAAACGAAAATCCACAATATAAGTTACACTGTAACAACGTTGAGATTTGAAAGAAAATGTTTACAAAAAAATTACACTTACATCATAACGTGTATTAATAGTTCAATAATGTGTAGCAGCTCACTACCAATGGTATGTGACTGTGTTTTCGACAGTAAAGCGTATGTTTGCGTTGTAAAATGCGCTTAATAGACATTGACTCCGGTTATGGTAGTTCTGCTGTTCCAATTACATGTCATATATTCCAAATGTATGTATATATGTATGGCATATACATTTATGTATGTGCATGCTCTGTTGCAGAAATATAGAAATAATTTGCATTGAAATAAAAGATTCTACTGAGTATTTAGTGTTTCAAAGTGTTGTTATATATCATTATTAATACAAAAATAATTCAAACAACTGGTGGAACTGCAACAAGGCTGCAGTGGATAATCGCAACCACAAGGCCCACCAGCCGTAGACGAAGCATTTTAAAATCTCGTGCCAGAATTCACTGGCCGTTAAATTTGAAAACCTTTGAAAAACATTGAATTTTATACAAGGCTGAATCGAAATCATGACAGGTACTTATTCATGTAATGCACGCCGGCAACATAATATATTAATGTAGCTTCAGATTTCACAACTATATATAATAATTGCTTTTAAATCTGAGTAGGCTTTCAAACGACATTGCTCGTGAAATAGCTGTTATCGCACAAACAAGATTTGCTTCTTCTGTAATGTGTAGTGTCGCGCAAGTTAGACATTGCGCAAAGTAGTAAATTGACATTCAAGGTCAGTATGGGATTTTCCCAGCCAAGAGATTAGAGTGAAAATAAGAGTATGTAAAATAACTATAATCTGGTTATATGTTGTGATGTATTTTTACATGTAGTTTTACTTTGTTGTCATTTTATATAGGTAAATATATGCATGTAGTGCAGTAGTTTCCAATATTATCAATATTTTCATTGTGTTATGTAAAATACCCTAAATTCAGGTGTGGGACATTATACTATATACAGTATATAACCGAAATTGCAAATATTAGTAAGCTCTGAGTAGCTAGCCTGCTCGCAGGCGAGCAGGCTATGAGTAGGCGAGCAGGCTATGAGTAGGCGAGTAGCCTAAGACTTGAATAACGAAAAGATCAAGATTGTTCATGTAAAACTTAAGGTCCACTGCAAAACATGTACCGTGTACGGTTGTAATAGTGACAGCCAACAAACAAGTGAAATCCGTTTCTTCAATTTTCGAATGGGCAAATCGGTAGATCAGCAATATAGGAGAAACGCGTGGATTGAATTCTGTAAGCGCAAAGCATTTAAACCATCGTCGTCTATGATCGTCGTGCACTAGAATACATGCTCACTTCATTTTGCCGAAGACGCGTATGAACAGTCGCCAAAGTGAAGCGTTGCCAAGTAATAACTTTACTTACAGTACATACTATAGCTTCAATTGCGGTATACTATTTCTACAATGGATTGACATAAAAAGACACAAAACAGCGCACGCATGTACGCGTGCACCTAATATACAATATTTAACGGCATGGTGTACTTTCAAATCTCCAAATTAAAATATTGCTTGTTTTTCTCCTACTTTTGGTTCATATCGGTATGATAACACTTCCCCTACTTGGTTCTCGTGAATATTTTCCTTTCAAATGACTCAAAAGCATTAATTTTTTGAGAAAACATATTAAATCTCGATACACGCTATACAAAAATATATTGTTGTTTTGATTCTACCCTGCCATCTACGTCATACGGGTCATGTTACCCAAAAGATAATTTTTCGCTAATACGAGCCAAGATGGCGGACCATATATAAATTAACAGTGAAATAACATGCTTATAACTCCGGAACAAAAATGTTTGACACGGTATTAATATCATATTCATAGTTAGATGAAGCAACACTTTTAATATAGACAATAAAAATTTTTGTTGCCATTGTCCTTTAAGGTGGCTTCCTACAGTTATAGTTCTGTTAAACGTATTATATATAGATCAGACGTTATCCTTGTGACTTGCGCGTGGAATCTTCATTGCCCGATAAACATTTTGAAATAAGGCGCGGGAATTCTTTTTTAGTTTTGTCTGCAAAGAAAACGCCAGTTTTTATTATAATCCTAAACTTTTCAAAATTCGAACAATATGTAATGTTAACGTGTTTTTACGCATTTAAGGTGCTCGATACAGTTTTCAAAAATTCAGGTGTTCAACACTTTGACATGTTCAAACTACGCATTTTTAGGATTTATTCAGCATATATTCGGGTTTTTACATATTTTTTATATCTCTACTTTCAAATTATATTAGTCTCAGCAACAGATAGTTCGTTGCTATGACGACCTAGACCCCCATTTTTTTTCTTGCTTTATTTTACTTGGACGAAAAGCTAACAATTGCCAAAATACAAAAAAATTCTGTTATGCCATTTTTTTGGAAAATGCGAAAATGTCGTACTCTTCGGTATAAAATGTTTTTGGCATTACAGAATTTTTTTATTTTTTGTATAATAAAAGTTTTTAGCGGTGCAAAATTTGAACATAGGTCACCAGACAAAATAAAGAGATTTATTTTTTATTTGTGCATGCTTAGTGATATTTTTTATTTCCTGCAATCTGATTGGCTGCAGCAGCGGCAGCTTTTTACGATATCTTGACCGTGGTCCAAAAAAGTTATTCTTTAGCGACAAACCGAGGAGTGAAGACAATTTTCAAACTCAAAACACTACCCAAAAAGTTTAAAAATCCACGCTAACGATACTAAAGACTGTAAAATACGATACTAAAGACAATATAATTGGCTTCAGTGGACTTAGTGCCAATCCCGAAATACTTTTCTCCGAGCAAACTGCGAAAAAACAAATAGCTATAAACAAATAGCAATCAAATCTGAACGTATAGTAATTTAATATGCTATAAATAATTTCCAGACTGAATGTTGATTTTATGAATAAACATGACTTTAACGGTTTCTATTGGATAGATTTAATTGGATATAAGTAATGTTTATGCAAAGGCAGAGCCAACTTGACAAGAGCGAAAAGTGGGCGTATTTCGTTTCTTGATGTGTTGTCAGCAGTCCCTCCTTTCTCCCGACTCCCGAGGGACTACTCGCGGTCTAATCCAGCTTTTGTCGCGTCGTTTTAGCAGTTTGTTAGCCATGCTTGCAAGTTACAAACGCAACTGATCTCAAATCTACTTCGCAACTGGCATTTTATCGGAATATCATTATAACCATGAACTATCAAATAAAAAAATAAACACGTTATTTACCGTTTTGGTCGGTCCGTACTAAAAACTATTTTCCCTCGGCAATTGCTAGATAGTATACTTCAAAATAAGATTTCCGTTTTTATTCTATTTTTAAAATAAGTTAGGGTTAGGTTAGGGTTTAGGTTAGGGTTAGGTTGGGGTTAGGGTTAGGTTTAGTATTAGGGTTAGGGTATATATATATGTATATATATGTTTGTTGTTTGATGGCGTGACTGCGCGCGCGCGCGAGGATTGTTGATGTTGCTTACACGCGCGCAGACTACATTTCCCTCTAAAAATTGTTTCTGGTGCACGCACTTCGAGAAGATTTTCCGATCTTTTGTTGAGTAGATTTTCGTCGCGAGATTTTAAAATCAGCAGCTTCTCTTGCAAGCATAGGTTGCATCTTGGTCTTCCGCTTGTGTATGGGACAGCCTTCTTAAGAATGGACCAAGTGGTGTTGTAAGGTCTTCCGCTTCTCTTCAATTTCCAAATATGCTTCGATAGCTCCGTTTCGTTCGCGTATCTCTGAAGCTCGAATGATTTTTTATGCTTTCTGTACCTGTCTTTGAATTCCCCAGCTGTTACCCCAATATACTGCTTCGTTTCACCGTTGTCGTGACTCTTTACTTCGGCTTGGTACATGATAGCCTGGGTCAGACATTTCTTCTGGAGGGGGCATTCATCTTTCTTGCGACAGTTACAGTTAATTTCTTCTGTTGCGGTGGGTTCGGTCGATCTAATTCTCGTGCTGTGGTTAGAAATGGTTGTCTTGACATTCTTCATGCAGCTGTAACTAATTTTGATTGAATTGCGGTTAAAGATCTTATGTAGACGACTTGATTTAGGGAAATGTTTGTCGATAAGTTGAAGAAAGGTTTTACCAATGTTTGTTACTACGTTTTTGCTGCAAGGTGGATTAAACCATAGTATGTTTCTGTATCTTTTGCGTTTCGGTTGGCTGGACGTACAACTCTCAGTGTTGGGGTCGTCAATATTACTTGAAGGCGTGACATTGTATTGTAAATTAAAATCATAATTACTACGACGTAATGCATTCTCGTAGGTTGGTGCTGATGAATTGAAGGTTTGATGATCAGAGAATAAATTTGATATACGGTGATTTATTGACTTAGGTAGTTGTTTAATTATGGCTGGTGGGTGGTTCGAGCGACTGTCAATGTAAATCGTGAAAATCATGAAAATCACGGCCCAAGTAAAAATCACGTGAAAATCACGGCCCAAGTTAACCACCAATCTGTCAACTTTCTAGACGTCACATTCAACCTTGCAGAGGAACGCTACCAACCATATAAAAAACCCAATAATGAACCCATTTACATTGACAGTCGCTCGAACCACCCATCAGCCATAATTAAACAACTACCTGAATCAATAAATCACCGTATATCAAATTTATCCTCTGATCAGCAAACCTTCAATTCATCAGCACCAACCTACGAGAATGCATTACGTCGTAGTAATTATGATTTTAATTTACAATACAATGCCACGCCTTCAAGTAATATTGACGACCCCAACACTCTGAGTGTTGTACCTCCAGCCAACCGAAACGCAAAAGACACAGAAACATACTGTGGTTTAACCCACCTTACAGCAAAAACGTAGTAACAAACATTGGTAAAACCTTTCTTCAACTTATCGAAAAACATTTCCCTAAATCAAGTCGTCTACATAAGATCTTTAACCGCAATTCAATCAGAAATAGTTACAGCTGCATGAAGAATGTCAAGACAACCATTTCTATCCACAACACGAGAATTAGATCGACCGAACCCACCGCAACAGAAGAAATTAACTGTAACTGTTGCAAGAAAGATGAATGCCCCCTCCAGAAGAAATGTCTGACCCAGGCTATCGTGTACCAAGCCGAAGTAAAGAGTCACGACAACGATGAAACGAAGCAGTATATTGGGGTAACAGCTGGGGAATTCAAAGACAGGTACAGAAACCATAAAAAATCATTCGAGCTTCAGAGATACGCGAACGAAACGGAGCTATCGAAGCATATTTGGAAATTGAAGAGAAGCGGGAGACTTTACAACACCACTTGGTCCATTCTTAAGAAGGCTGTCCCATACACAAGCGGAAGACCAAGATGCAACCTATGCTTGCAAGAGAAGCTGCTGATTTTAAAATCTCGCGACGAAAATCTACTCAACAAAAGATCGGAAATCTTCTCGAAGTGCGTGCACCAGAAACAATTTTTAGCGGGAAATGTAGTCTGCGCGCGTGTAAGCAACATCAACAATCCTCGCCCGCGCGCGCAGTCACGCCATCAAACAACGAAAATCAAACGGTATTTGAGAACAATCTCTCCTGATGATCGCAGCACAGAGTCGCAGAATAGGAAGTTATACCAGAAGCGTAACTCGAGCAAATATTTGTCCGCGTTTTTACAAGCGATTCGTCATCAATCACGCCATCCTGGCTAGTACAACCGGCACTTTGTACCTACCAAATCCTGATAAAAACTTCCGGCTTTACTAGCCAGGATGGCGTGGCCTGACGTGAGCGAGTTAAAATGTTCGTGGACGTCAAACAATAAGGGAAACGACTAGAGTTACGCTTCTGGTATAACTTCCTATTCTGTGACAGAGTAGAGACATACAGAGACGTAACTAGTGTACCCACCCTTTTGTGCGCGTGCTCGGCAAGTTACTAGATGCATGCATCTGATTGGATGACGACCTGATGACGACTCACTTTAAACTTGCCGAGCACGCGCAGTTGATCATTTTTTCGACCGGTCGCCTGAAAAAAAGTGGGTACATGATAACGTAATCTTCCGCAGTGTTTACAACGGTCAGTTACGTCTCTGTATGTCTTATCTACTCTGTGATCGCAGTGATGCGTGAAACTCGGAGTAGAGACAAAAAAAACATTTTAAGTAAGAATAGTAACTACATTCGCTCTACGAAATTTTATGTATTGAGCACTCTCTTCACTATACGTTACAAAACTTGTTGAGCAGAGTTTTTGTGATAACCATATCAGAATACATTCAGTAATGAAGTTATATTTTATACTGTCCTGATGACACTTCTGAACTGTCACCGAAACTTACGTAAATCCTGTCATTCAACTCAATTCACATGTAGTGTTTTATCTGCTGAATCTAATAAGACTACAGTATAGTGCAGACAGTTACGAGTTGTCTTATGCGAAAAGTCAAATTGTAGTTGAATGTTTTGAAACGTTTTGACACACTTTGCACATTTGCCAAGCATGGCGATTAGTAAAACATTTCAGAATTTCGAGAAATTCTACGACATAGATTTTCTGTAGTCGTTCTATCTCGAAATATTTTAGTATGTTATTCCTCTATTACCCAAAAATCTTTAAAAAAAAAGTGACCAAAGAAAAAAAATGTGAGATTAGACAAGAAACTGCTAAAGATAAAACATGGTTGCCTTGGTAACACCACCACCGTTCCAATTTGTTTATATATTGCCCTGTCTTAAGTGCATTCAATATATATTTGGTTGAAAGCGATGGTTACCTGAAATACCTGAAATTTCAGAAAACTGTAGGGGGCCACCTTAAATGACTTCTTTTTCAAAATAGTTTGCTAGCAGCCCGTTTATTTTCTGTCGCGTATTTGCAAAAAAAATTTCAAAACTTATAATCTTTTTGGCGTATCTCTCTTAATTACTGTACTTCATTTTAGATTTGTTTTCCAGTTTTTTAGTCAGACACCTTGTCAAGGTTATCTAGCGGACCGGCGGTTGAGAAACATCATAAAAATGATAAAATTCATCATAAAAGTACAATTCTAACTTTAATTGAAAAATTGACGCCGTATTTACAGCAATAGGCAAAACATTTTATCTTAAAATTTATGCGATAAAAGATTTATTAACATAAGAAAATGTGGACGACCTTTCGACCTTAACTATATATAGGTGTAATAAAACAAACACATTTGCTATGTATAACCATGAAATTGTCTCTATATGGCTTATGAAACAGGGCCAAAGGAAAAGCTTGGCTAAAATGAATCCGTCTGCACGAGTATTCAAGTTTGGCCGAAATTAACGTGCATAAATAAGACATGCATGCGGTCAAATTTGGTTTAGCAATTTCGTCGGGAACAAAGATTTAAACAAGAGCATGCTATATCTCATCGAATACGTACTTGCATACGTGCTCGGCAACGTCATCTGCCATCTTTACCAACGCGTTGCTCAGCACAAGTTCTCGGCTGTTGCATGGTTAACTGAATTAAACATTTTTTCGAACTCTACATGCATGAAATAAAGTTGTACTCAAGAATCGGCGTTTTGTGTCTTACACGGTAGTGCGAAAACTAATTTGATTGTCCTATTTTATAAGATGCTGCGGGTATACGTGCATGTATATCGGCCAAACGCGCATATCGGCCAAGCCTATAGCTTTTACACGTGTATAAAAATATTGAAAACTTGAACTGATTATAATCTAGTGGTTTAATTATTATTCTCGTCAGTTTTGAGCGAGTCGTTTGGGCCTACGCCGGTAACTAATTTTATATAGAGATTTAAGAGGAGATTTTGTATGTATGTTACAAGTTTACAACTTGTCGAAATCGAGTGTTCCTCTTTGTATAGACAGGCTAAATGCGTTTACTTATAGCTTCGCTTTTTAGGTCGACAAAATGAAAACTGCCTTTAACAAGGAATCGTCAGATTCGAGAGAAGAGTATTCTACCAAATTGAAATATATCAATATTACAACTGTGGACAGTTTTCAGGCAAGTAGAATTTCATTCTGTGTAAATCGTACGGAAAAATAGATGGCAAGCGAAGAAGTGAATTTTGGGAAGTGTAATCATGAATTTTGAAGAAGTGTAATCATGCACACATTGCTATGTTGTCACCGAGCCAACGGCGCGGGGCGCCGTTCTGGTCGTCAGTCCGGGCAGGGGCACTAATTCCGCCCGGCTATTTACATCCGGGGAAATTGAAGCATTAGCGAAGTCTAATGTTCATCAATGATCGCGGGCGTGTGTCGCCAACCGTGGGTGGTCATCCTCACTGATCTAAAAAATATGGCTGTTTGCCAGGAGTGGGATAAACAAGATTTCAATTTTCAAAAGCATATATTTGGAGAATCGCGTTTCACAAAATGAGCTTCGAAGCAATTTTTGTTTCAAGGAATGAGAAGAAAGTCTTGGAATATAGGGCAAGTTTGCTTTGAATGTTTGATGTTTATGATTTTTGTTCCTCAATTTAATTAATTTAATGCGTAAAACATGCACTGCTTTCCTTTTCAATGAAGCTGTATTAAAGTTTGCTAAATTACCCTGTTTAAGAGCAAATTAATTTGAAAACCGAACTGAACTTACTCAACAATTTGAACTTATTTTGTTTGATAAAGTAAAAACAGTTTATCGGAAAAAGCAGTTTATAGTTTAATATTAAAATGAACATTTCGAAACATTTTACGAAGCGATTCAGTTTAAATTTTACATTAAATCAAAGCTCACAAAATGCGGAATAACATACCTACAGTACATATTTTGGAAATTAATTGTTATATAGTTAAAAGCAATAATCTTTCAACTATTTTTGCCGTGTTGTACAAAAAAGTAATAATAATTAAATTTCTCGTGTTGCCATGGCAACACAGACGTAAACGCGAGCCTGCGTTCAGTGTTGATCAATTACTAATACTTCATGTTTAATCAATGTTTGAAAAATACATGCGAGGGGTTGCTGCATGCATGTATTTCTAGTTTCTATTTACTTCACTAATGGCCCTGTCACACTATTGCGTATCGTACTAGCGCATGCCAGCGTGTGAAAAATATCACTCATGCGCGAGAAAACCGCTGGCAAACGCTAGGGGTGCGTTAGGCATAGGTTGTATACGTTTCAAGCACGGTCGCGTACGGTGACATACGCTAGCATACGGCGAGGCAGAAACTTTTTTTAAGCATGCTTAAAAATTTTGTGCGTATTCGAACGTGTGGTTTATACGATAAGCATACTCTAGGCACACGCTGAATACGCTAGCGGTACGCCAGATGTACGGTACTCATACGCTAGCATTTCAAAGGGCTTTTGTGCGTATGGAAATTATTTCATTATTTATCATACGCTTCTCATACGTTTCTGTCGTACGCAATTGTGTGACAGAGCCTTAAATCCCTACTTCGAATTCATTTCATGTCATCTTTTATGGCTGCGCGCGGTTTGCAACCGAAAAGTACAACGGACAAGGGCCGCCACGTCATGCATGGCGTCTATGAGAAAGCCTGTTCTGCCACCCGTATACGTATATCATGCACTCTAGTCTGCGAACCCAGATGTTATTTCTCACGCTCATTCTTCGCTCGGAAAGTAACGTCTGCGAACCCGAGCGGTAATTCGATTTCCAAGCGATTATCCAATCAGCATTTGGCTCTTAAAAACAGAGAACCAGCATACGGGACTGCATGTCGCGGTCGATTTGTGTGATTTGCGGGATTTTCACGCGACAGAAAAATGCGAATATGACAACGATTACTACGATTAAGGCCCATACAGACCGGACGCGATTTGGCAACGCGACGCGAATTTTCAGTTTTCAATGACATTTAACCTTAATATTTTTCAGTGTTTTTCAAATATTCGGGACCAGTTAAGCAATGTTAGTTATTTGGTCTGCATGTCTTGTAAAATGTTTACCCGTTGGCGATTTTATTTGTTTTTGCAAACTGAAAATTCGCGTCGCGTTGCCGAATCGCGTCCGGTCTGTGTGGGCCTTCACAGTTGTAACATATATTTACAGCTCTCGGGCGTCTTCAACAAAATTTTATTGTTTTTATTTTTCTTACTTTGGCCTTGGCACTTGCAATAACAATATTTTTTTAACAAAAGATGCATCGGGATCTTATGCTTGTGGCCATATAAAAGTAAATAAACTTCTCTGTATTTTTCTTTATTCTAGAATATACATTTATACTTGCACATTAATACAAAGTTGCTCGTTGTTTATATTTATATTTGCATTTACATTATCGCTTTGTATTTACTTTTGCTCTTGCGTTTTCGAACGATTCTTAACAAAGTTTTCAAAGGAAATAGATTGAAATCTATTTTAACCAGATGAGAGCTAAGTCAAACTTAATTGTAATTTGTTTGAGTGTAAGTACTGAGTGTAAAAAGTGCCAAATAGAACTAGCTGGTTTACGGTAAAATAATGTAACCGATTGTCTATTGATATTGATCATGCAGATACCGATATTAATTTCAGACCTGAAGTTGTAAACAAAATGCATTTACTTCTGGCGATCATGTTTTTGGGAATATGTTAATTTGAATTTCTCTCAAATGCCGTATGTATATTGCAACAAAGTGCACGCTTGAAAAGCGCGACGTGAAGAAAGCACACTGAACCTGCTATATGAAACTATAAAATTGATGTCAATTTTACTCTGTATAAGGGACCATTCATTATTTATGACCGGAGGTGGGCTGGCAAAATTCAATTAACAACTAAACAAAATGTTTTGCCCCCTCCCTTGCATCACAAAAAAATTCAATGACCCCCTTCACATGAATTCTAAAAAAATAGTACCCCCCCCCACAGATGTATACAAAGACATATGACCAGGCATCAGATCTACATTTACTTGTGCTCTCAACAATTAATCCAGATAATTAGAATCCAGTTTCAGTGTATTTTCTACCGACTATAAAGTATATATTCTACTATAGAACACATTATGTACTTACTAAATGAGTGAAATCCATTTACCAAGTCAAATCCGAGTTCGAGACAATTCCGAGGCTGAGGCGAAACATCCGAGTCATGTAAAAAAAAGACGAAATTGAATAAAATTCACAATCGAGTTAGGGTTACAGTGCCGTAGGAAGCTCTTTTTTATTTAGGGCTGAAAACGAGGGCCGATCGAAGGCTCGAGGAAATTTTTAAATTTAGAGTCTCTAAAATGCCATTTCCTGGACTTTGATTCGACAGAATTCTAATGGTCAGAAAACAGCGTTTTAGTATGTCGAAATTTATAATTTAGGGTAGTACTAAATGGGCGAAAGCGTATTTAATTAACTATATATTGGATAAGTTGCAGGAAAGTATTGGTAATATCTTCATTCTTTGCAGTTTGTCATGGATAATGTAGCCGCTTAAAATTAATCAATTGTCAGTATATTAAAGGTATATTATTTAAATGATAAAGGTGTGCATGATTTTGGAAAAAAAAGAAGATTATTAGCAATTCATTGGGCTGCAGCCCCCAGTTGCTACGGCCCTGGGTTAGGAGTAGGATTAGGGTACGTACTAAGTCATTGGACTACAAAGACCGCTAAACAGTGACTCGGACATTTGACTCAGGCTCGGATTTGACTCGGTTTGACACGATAAACCGACAAACTCCTTACGAAATTAAACCATGAATAAAATACCTAGTATAAACTATTACATATAGTATACGCCAAACTTGCCCTGGACGTAATGCTGCTACATCGCTTACTCGTTATCGTGACTGTCTTTTTTACTAAAATGTACATCAGGGAAACATGACAAAAAATTAAGGCAAGTTTATGGCAAAAGTTATAAGGTAGATGTTCTATTGTTTTTGCACGCATTGCATTTTGGGTATTTGTGCATTGCATTTTGGGTCTATCTGTTGATTAAAATTGAGAATTTTGCCAGTTACATGAATTAAATTTGCTGCTATGCTCGCTCTCTGCGCTCGGTAGCAATAATCGTTATATGTCAAATATTTCCCCATAATAATAAAATAACTAGACCCCCTCTTCTGAACCAATATTTTTAGGTAGCCCCCCTTTTTCAGTCAAAAATACCTTATGACCCACCCCCTTTATCTTGCCATCCCACCCCCGGTCATAAATAATGAATGCACGGTCTCTAATACAAACATAAACTACTTGGTTAACTCCTAACGTAGGTACATATTAACTAGCGTGTTAATCTTGTTGCGTATAGTCTAACCTGAGTATCAGGCCCTTATGTTTTCATTCGCCAGGATTAATTGGCGGCTATGGGAGTTTATTGATACCAATCATTATATCGAAACTTCCCAACAATATTCGAATTCAGATCGCTCGTAAGGCCAATAGCGAAACCTGGAAAATCGACGAGTTGTTAGAAGTTATTAAGGTAGAAATCGAAGTCCGCGAAGCACCGCCCTCTCCGTCGAACAGTCCTAACTACGGCTCAGCGAGCGCCTTGACAACGAGAAGTGGTGAATCGTTTAAGTTACAATGCGTGTATTGCAAGGGAGAGCACTATTCTGCTTCTTGTGAAACTATAAAGAATGTTCGAGAACGAAAAGATATTCTACGTCAAAGCGGTAGATGTTTCAATTGCATTCGAAACGGACACCAAATGAAAGATTGTCCAGTTAGCAAGCACTGTCGCCACTGTTAATTTTATAAGTTCATTGCAGTTTTAATTTATATTCAGCCGTTTAGTGGCTGCCTATGCTATAATTAGATTGTTGTTGTCGTTGTGTCAAATTTAAATTTCTCCTGCAACATTTTGATTGGATGCTAAATATAAACTTTGCTGTGGGTGGAAAGCGATCAGGTTAAGTTTTGTGTCAGCCAGCTCTGTTTGTAAAATAGAGCCTGATACTCAGGTTACGTATAGTCATTAAACAAAGTGTCCTTTATATTGTTTTGGCCGGCCGTACTTTTAATGACCTTTAATAATGAATTGCAATTGCAACAGAATAGAAGGACTCGTCTGACATATTTGCCACAATTTATCAGATGTGAAGAAAGATTACATGACTTTGTCATGTTTTCACGTTCATTTATACAGTATTTAACGCACTAATGTAATGTAATGTAATGAAATGCGTATAAAAAATTATATTCTTGGCAAATCTTCTCAGACTAGTTCAAATCACAATCTGTCGAACGAGCTGTGGAAGTTTGTAGTCTGGCGGTTGGTCCGAGAACAACACTTTGAAACTCCAGTATGATATATCATAGTAATTTTGCTCACCATATTTTTATTGATAACATCATATGCGACTTTTTCATTGTCGACGTACGTAGAAAATCCTCTTCGGCGTCGCCCAGTATTAAAGTTGAAAATATTCAATATATTTAAATAACTTCAAAAACAATTATATTTTCCAAAACACGCATCATATTATCCAACTGAGAGGTGTCTTCTTTAATACACATTGTCGTTGATACAGTAGTTGTATCCTGGGTATACTTTTTCGAAGTTTCGTTCATATTTTCAGAATAAAACTAGTATATTAATTTATATTTTTATAATAAAAAACGCGGCTTCGTTCGTGTGGTCCTGAAAGCGTTATACATGCACGCGCTCACACACCAACGCGTGCTCTCGCTGTAACATACGTTTTTAATTGGCTAACATAGACAATAGACATACGTCACGGAAATGAAATACCCCTCGGGTTCGCAGACGTAACTGTCCGAGCGAAGAATGAGCGTGGGAAATGACATATGGGTTTGCATGCAGGCTAATATGGCTCCTGTATAAAAGAGTAAAAAACGTTTAAATCTTAATAGCAGTAATATACAAAAACATTGTGTTTCCAATGCGATTTTTCCGATACAGCGCGCAGTGCGTAATTTTGTCATTACAGAAAAATAGTCAACAAAGAAAAAACGACATGTTCATTTATCTACATTTAACATCTATAGCAAATTAGCCTAAATTTGTTTGTGGTATAGAGGTGTTCGCTTCCCTGACGGGAACAGACACAAAAGCAATCTTTTATTACAAAAATAGCGATAAATGCAACTCTGGGTTCACATATAATTCTGGAAATAATTCAGCTGGGTATCCTCTTGGAGGTTGGCATGCTCACCCCAGAAAACAGTCGCACGAATGATATAAGTCTTGCCTGGTTTCCAGCATGACGTTTTTATTAAGTACTGGAATATTTATGAGTGTATATTCTTATCTATGTATAGCTTACAAACAATATAGTTAAAATAGTCAAAATCTGCAATTTGGAAAGCATATATCTTCTGAAATATTCATTGGATCAACCTCGAATTTTCGTTATATTATAGCTATACCATTATGATTTATGCATGAAACTGTATTTAATAATACCATTTCAGCTGGAGACACATATTGAATATGAGCAGATAGAAAGTATTAGGCTATTGGAACATGGTTGTTAATTTGACTTTTTATATATCTAAAGTTTCGAGAGGTATTAAAACCAAGTGTTTATTGTTGAGGTAAACACCTTAGTGTTTGCAGTTGACATGGTAAGAAACGTTAATTTAGAAGATCAAAGTTGTTTCAGTTTCAATTTCATGTTATTTGTATGCACATGTTTTAGGGAGAGGAAAACAAAGTGATTCTGCTGTCACTGGTTCGAAGCAATCAAAAAGATAAGATCGGTTTCTTTGCACAGAAAAACCGGATATGCGTCGCCATTTCAAGAGCGCAATGTGCCCTGTATATATTTGGAAATAGCAGCGTTTATTCTTCTTCACAAAATTGGAAGGTCAGGATTATAATTATCGTTTCCTTTCTCGATTGAGTCAATTTTTTAAAGCAACATACAGTACAGGAGCCGGTTGTTCCAAAGCCTGTTAGTTTCATAATCCGGAGTGGCAGGGATATTTTCAAGCACTTTTCTACTACCGGTCTACTGTAGTAAATACTCAATCTTCAATTGAGTTTTAAAACTCAATCTTCCCCCAGAATGATTTTTTTTCACAATTTGATTTTTTTTATGTAATTGTTCAATTAAAAACCTGTTTGTCTATATAATTTTGTTCAAAAAGCTGTCGAAAACTGTTTCACTTCTGAGACACAAAATCTCGTAGAGAAATACTCAATGCCCATGCACACTAGAAATGTGTATCACAAACAGGGCCGCGCATTACGGGGTGTGTGAAGGAGTGCGACACCCCTATAATTTTGAGAAATAGTCAAAAAGTCGGTCTCAAATGAACCATTTGTCGGTCCCGATCGTCCGGTGCAAACATTACGCAAAATTATTTTTTCCGTGAGATTGATTTTTTGAACAGTGTCCAAATAATAATAAGTAAGGTTACAGAATTGCTAATCGCCATTATACACTGCCTGAATCAACTTCCTTTCTGTGCTATCCTGCTGATGGCCAAACTAGATTCTGGAAATGCTATTTCCGACGATCTAGAGAATTCAAAGTTTCAAAATTTTTGCGCTCGCCGCCAACCATGTAAACACGTAAAAACTCGTTCCCAAATATTTTAAACCCCTGCAAAATATTTTCGAATATGCGCCCCTGACCACAATTAAAATATTTTAACGTCCCCCCCCCCAAAAAAAAAAGAAACTCAATCTTCTTCTGAAAAACGGTAGTAGACTAAAGTGCTTGAAAATATCGCTGAGTGGATAAACTTTGCCCAAAATTGTTTGTAAACTTGAAAATCTTTTCCCAATGAATGGAACTTTTGTTCCCTGAAGTCTGAAAAGAACAGGCAGGCAAATTACAGAAACAAAATCAGTGGGTTACCCAGGTTTCGTGTTTTAACAACCGGTTCCTACATTCAAAGTAAAAATTGAACGAGTGACTCATGGTATAGAAAAGTTAAGTAACTCAAGAACGTTTCTGTCCCTAACATTTGTTATCGGTGCAACGCATTCATGTGTAATAAATGTTTAATATATTAATATACTAACCGGAAGTATTAACATATTTGTTGACATTTTATAGCTAGCGCTACTAACCACACCTTAAACTTGACATGTAATATAAGTTGTTCTTCGTAATATATATTTATAGACTACAAAATGGTGTCGAAGTCGAATGTTTATTACATGGCGCCCAACGTGGGGCCCTCTTGATTTCCTGATATATACGAGGTATAAGATTATAAAGCGATATTATGGCCGAGACAAAGAAACT
Organism: Paramuricea clavata; assembly: GCA_902702795.2. Lineage (NCBI taxonomy): Eukaryota > Metazoa > Cnidaria > Anthozoa > Malacalcyonacea > Plexauridae > Paramuricea > Paramuricea clavata. The sequence continues at coordinate 17,841 of CACRXK020007960.1, forward strand.
AAAACGATTAAAAGCGATACGAAATAGTCACAGAAACGTCTTAAACAATTTATTACAAGAAGCGAACGAACTCATTTGTGTTGACAGTTTAAGCGAGAATCAAAAGGGACGAATCGAAGTTATAATTAGTACTCTATTTGAAAACAAATTGAAACCACTGAACGAAATCGACCAAGAAATCTTAAATGTATGTGAATTGACAACTATAAACAATGAAATTCAGGAATCAGAGGAAATTGTGGCCCGGATTATCGATTGTCAACGAAAGATTAAAGAAATGAAACAAAAACAGCAATCGCCTGCAATTAATGTAAACACCGAAGTCGAAGCGAACGCCCAAACGATAACGAGTAATTTTCAACCGCAAGTAGGACAAGGATATGCGAAAATTCGATTACCGAAATTGACAATGCCACGATTCAAAGGGGGACTTACGAAATGGAACACCTTTTGGGACTCTTTTAACGCATCAATTCACGAAAATGACGACATATCTACAATCGACAAATTCAATTATTTGAATTCCTTATTGGAAGTAAACGCAGCGCGAGCAATTCACGGCCTGCCTTTGACCGAATCGAATTATAATTCCGCTATCCAGATTTTAAAAGATCGATTTTCCAAACCGCAAGCTATGATATCTGCACACATGGAAGAACTTTTGAAATTACAAGTTTGCAACGATCGAGCTAACGCTTTAAGATTATTTTACGATAAAGTTAGCGTTCACGTCCGTGGTTTACAGTCACTGGGCGTGTTATCTGATCAATATGGGAGTTTATTGATACCAATCATTATATCGAAACTTCCCAACAATATTCGAATTCAGATCGCTCGTAAGGCCAATAGCGAAACCTGGAAAATCGACGAGTTGTTAGAAGTTATTAAGGTAGAAATCGAAGTCCGCGAAGCACCGCCCTCTCCGTCGAACAGTCCTAACTACGGCTCAGCGAGCGCCTTGACAACGAGAAGTGGTGAATCGTTTAAGTTACAATGCGTGTATTGCAAGGGAGAGCACTATTCTGCTTCTTGTGAAACTATAAAGAATGTTCGAGAACGAAAAGATATTCTACGTCAAAGCGGTAGATGTTTCAATTGCATTCGAAACGGACACCAAATGAAAGATTGTCCAGTTAGCAAGCACTGTCGCCACTGTAACAAAAGGCATCATCAGTCAATTTCTTTTTCCGTCCGTGAAAGTAGCAAAGAAGACAAACCGGGGGGTGAGGACGCTCAGCGAAAAAAGGACGATGATAAATAAAAAAATGAATCAACGGTTACAACAGCATCGATGTCTGGAAACAAAGGAAAGCTTTTACTACAAACTGCTAAAGCACAAGCATACAATGAAGATGGATCTACAAGTGTAAAAGTAAGAATTCTGTTTGACAGTGGCAGTCAAAGAACTTACATAACCAACAATTTGCAACGTAAACTAGGTTTAACGCCCAAGAAATCTGAATCGATACAGCTGAACACTTTCGGAGACAACAAGTTTAGAAAACAAACATGTAACAATGTCCACCTTGTTCTCGAAAATTCATGTGGTGAAAAATTAGACCTAACTGCACTAAGTGTACCAGTGATCTGTTCGCCTTTACCACCAGCCGTTGATGTGGATTATCCTCATTTGGAAGGACTAGAACTTGCTGACCCATTGGACGAAGACAACGAATCACGTATTGACATCTTAATTGGTTCTGATATTTATTGGAACATTGTCACAGGTGATATAATTCGCGGAGGAAGTGGTCTTATCGCTGTTCGAAGCAAACTTGGTTGGCTCTTAACGGGTCCCAGGGAGGGATATGTATCGAGTGGTCATAATATCACATCAAATCTGATTGCGGGAGAAAGTGATGACTTCCTTACTGTCAACGAAAGAGATTCCTTAACCGATAGTCTAAAGCAGTTTTGGCAGACGGAATCAATCGGGATTTTCGAACCAGAATCAAACGATGACCTGCAACGAAATAAGTTTGTCGAAGACATTCAGTTCAACGGCACGCGCTACGAAGTAGGATTACCGTGGAAAGATGGGTGTCGACCAGACTCAAACCATTATGGACTTTGCCGTGATAGACTTCGATCATTACAAAAGAAATTAACCAAAGAGCCTGAATTGTTACAAGAGTATGAGAACATTATTAACGAACAGAAACGAAATGGTATCGTGGAAGAGGTTCCAATTGAAGATCGCCTGGAGAACAACAAGGACAAAGACAACGTTGGAGTGCATTACAAGCCACATCATGGTGTTATCCGAACTGATCGAAAAACAACGAAACTACGAGTCGTTTATGACGGATCTGCGAAACCCAACGAAAACAAACTTTCACTAAATGATTCCTTGCAGACAGGACCAAATTTCACCCCTCATCTTTTTGACGTACTCTTGAAATTTCGATGGAACCCTGTCGCGTTAACAGCAGATATAGAGAAAGCTTTTCTCATGATTTCCATAGATCCGTAGAACAGAGATATGCTACGATTCCTTTGGCTTAAAGATCCGGGGGACTTAAGTACAGAGATTCTAGAGATGCGCTTTTGTCGACTTGTTTTCGGGTTACGACCATCCCCAGCGATAGTCGGAGCAATAATCACATACCATCTTGACAAATTCAAAGAGAAACATCCAGAAACAAGCGAAATAGTCGACATGATAAAGGATTCATTGTACGTTGATGATTTTGTAACTGGAGAAGACTGCGAAGAGAAAGCGTTAAAAATGTATACAGAAGCGAAGAGTATCATGAATCAAGGGGGTTTCAATCTCAGAAAATGGAACTCGAATTCCAAACCCCTTCTAAAGAAGATAAATGAAGTTGAATCTGATGCATCGAAGCCCACTGATGTAAGCATTGAGAACAATGTCGTGGAAGAAGACCAATCCTATGTAAAATATCTCTGGATCCGAGAACCCCCGAAGATGAATCCCATGTTAAGGTTCTAGGAACTCGTTGGAACACCGAAACGGACGAACTATACTTTAATTTTGATGATCTATTGCACTATGCCAACACTCTACCCGTAACAAAGAGATCACTATTAAAAATCACCACGAAGGTATACGACCCCTTGGGACTTTTGAGTCGGTTTACAATCACGATGAAGGTCCTTTTTCAAGATTTATGCGCTGAAAAGCTTGATTGGGATGATAAATGCATTGACCGGAGAAGCGAAAGATAAGTGGGTTCTATTTCTTAACCACTTGAAATGTTTAAATCAAATTCGAGTTCCGAGATGTTATTTCAACGGACATATGCAACCATTAAAGATACAACTACACGGATTTAGTGACACTTCTAAAAGAGCTTAAGGAGCGGTGGTGTATATGAGATCCGTTTATGAAGATGGACACATCGACGTTCGGCTCATTCCATCCAAAACGAAAGTGGCACCAATCAAGCAACAAAGCATTCCCAGATTGGAATATTTAGGAGCGACAATCCTAGTATGACTTGTCAACACCGTTAAAAATGCCTTACCATTTGCGAAAGAAATCGAAATCGTGTATTGGACTGATTCGTTGACGACCTTGTTTTGGATCAAAAGCAATAAAGTGTGGAAACAGTACGTTCGACACCGAGTGGAAGAAATCCTTAAATTAACATGGAAAGAAGAGTGGAGATTTTGTCCTGGTAAACTCAACCCCGCTGACATACCATCTCGCGGTTTAAAGGGACAAGAATTAGTCGAAAGTAAGGTCTGGTGCAACGGTCCAGAATTCTTATACAACCCCGCGACAGAATGGCCAACATCTCCAGAAGGAGTCACAATGCCCGATAAAGACGCATGCACCGAAATGGCAAAAGAACCGCTTCATATCAGTCATTCACTCGTGAACGCAAATGTAGATTGTGCAACA
>CACRXK020007961.1:0-21703 GCA_902702795.2 Paramuricea clavata
GGGGAGGACGCCGTCTGCCCGCAGCATGCATATACCAAAAAGCAGGAAGTTCAATGGGAAACAACATATTGTCGGACTGTATATAGCATGTATATTATAATACGAAATGTATTTAAAACAATTTATGATGTCTATATATCATATTTTAATTAAATTATCCTTTTATATAACGATCATATTTCGAATTAATGTAACACCCCATAAATACCAATGGTGAACGAGGCCTGGTTGCCAAGGCATGCGCGGTAGTAATCGTCGGTCTTTGTAAGTTCAATATAAAATGGGTTTTGATTTCCATTGTAAAAATATGGTCCAAAACTTGTACATCTCGCCGAAGTATCTCCGTATTTTTAAAGAACAGCATCTGTTCTATATGCTGGCTTTTTTTAGAGAATAAAGCGATTTGAATAGAAGAATTTTAGATTCGAAGTGCCGTGCAGACGGATCGACGATTGTAAGTAGTTTGCCTTTATCATATAGTGTGTATATTAGTACCATCGTCCATCGAGTGCAAAGTCTCGAGAAATATTAGTCTAACAAAAGAGAAATAAAAGGAGAACACACACTATCAAATAGGCAAGTCAATTTCATTTTAAAATTTATATTTTATGACATAATTTTACTATAATACACATTACTATACTGACGCTTGCGATATTGGGCCACCTGTGTTTGTACTGACATCGTCAATCAACTTCGTACCCAGGGGTCCCCATGTTTAAAGTCCCAACTCGTGCACCAGAACCTTTAAACACGGGGACCCTTGGTACGAGGTTGATCGTCAATTTCCATGCAGCACAGGTGCATTTCTGTGCAGCACAATCGCATTTCCTTGCAGCACAGTCGTGTTTCCATGCAGCACAGTCGTGTTTCCATGCAGCACAGTCGTGTTTCCATGCAGCACAATCGCATTTCCATGCAGCACAGTCGTGTTTCCATGCAGCACAATCGCATTTCCATGCAGCACAGTCGTGTTTCCATGCAGCACAATCGCATTTCCATGCAGCACAGTCGTGTTTCCATGCAGCACAGTCGTGTTTCCATGCAGCACAGTCGTGTTTCCATGCAGCACAGTCGCGTTTCCATGCAGCACAGTCGTGTTTCCATGCAGCACAATCGTGTTTTCATGCAGCACAGTCGTGTTTTCATGCAGCACAGTCGTGTTTTCATGCAGCACAGTCGTGTTTTCATGCAGCACAGTCGTGTTTCCATGCAGCACAGTCGCATTTCCTTGCAGCACAGTCGCGTTTCCTTGCAGCACAATCCTGCTTCCATGCAGCACAGTCGCGTTTCCTTGCAGCACAGTCGCGTTTCTATGCAGCAGATGTGGCCCTTATCGGCCACCGTATAATACAGTATGTATAAGCATAGTATAGGAATAATACAATACTGTGTTAAAAACCTTGCCAATTTAATATTTCAGATAACTAGATAAGTAGAGTAATAGTCATTTGTAATGAAATATTTTGTATTTGAATCGACTGTGATTAAAATATGTTTAAAATGCCAGGTAAAATAAACTTGTTTTCAATAAAAGTTGGCTTCCACTGAAGCTGCAGCTGTGAGGCACCATTTCACTTGCTATATTTTCCATTTTCATAGTGGACAGATATATAACAAGATGATGAATTTAATTAGATTAGATTAGACATAGCTAGGTTAGTAATAGGACTGGGGAAGGGGCTAAAGGGAAAAACAAGGCAATTTCACATCCATGAAATGTCGCGTATTGTCACCCATTTTTAACCAAGCTCCTTTTGCTGCGGTGAAAGGTGTGAGGTGGGTTTATGGCACCTTAAAACCAGATTGCTCATTTTAGGTGGTGTTCATTGTTCATTTTATTGTCACCCATTTCTCAGTTCTAGCCAAACTCCTTTTGCTCTTGCAAAAGGTGTGAAGGCAAGCAATCTGGTTTTAAGGAGCCAGAAACCTGTGCCGCTGTGTTCAGCCTTTTCAAGGAGGTGTCCTTGTTGGATCACGGTTTACTATTTTTGGTAAACGTGTTTCCTATAGGCATGCTGATGAGCCAAGGTATAGGGCGAAACAGTCTATATATTAATATATCATATGCTGAACATTGGCAGGTACGAAAATTATGTCATTTACGCATTTGTAGTTTGATAAAACAAAATATCTATGCTTCCACAAAAATTGGACTATCATCCTGACATCAAATGACGTCATGTGAAATGACGTCATCACGTTTTGCGTCATCGATGACGTCATAAAATTTTGACTAACGTGCGAAAAATCCTAGATCCGCCCCTGAACCAAATGATATATCACTTTTGCATCATGCTGTAGTACATCAACACAAAAGAACCGGGTTTAACCATAGAGGGTTCAGACCACCTGATAAAGGAGATTGACAGTAGCACAGCTATACAAGAAGGTATATAATCAGTACCATGTAATGTTTTTTGAAGATAAACTCTTTTGATGTATTACATCGCTGCTGTGGGATTGGTTTATCTGCAGTGGTCTGCATGTTACTGGGTCCAAATGCATTGTCGTGGGTAAATTGCCTAAAGCAATATAGTTATAGGGCAGAAGAAACTCTTAAAACTGAATTTAGTTGTTACTACTGTATACCGTACTGTCTAATGAAGTGATTTTAGTCAATATAGATATATACATATGTTGTTGTTGTATATGTATAATTAATATAGCTAGCTATACTGTACACAGGGCTGCCTAGAGAATTTGTGGTGCCCGAGGCAAACCTTCCCTGGGGTAGCCTCCTCCGCAGCCCTCTCTATGGGTTCTAGCCTGCGAATGGGTTTAAAAAAAAAATTTTCTGGGAGAGAGGCCTGCCATAAATCGAACAAAATGGACGTGTCAATGTACCTTGTGGCCGTGTCAATGTACCCCACCCCCTAAGTAGGCTTTTAACCCTTATTATATATTCAGTTTGAAATCTTCGGGCGAGGAGCGAAGCTTGCGATTTTAAAAACATTAAAAAGTTTAAAAATGTTTTATAATGCGTCGAAATATTCAAGCTATACGAAAATTAGTTGGTCAATTGAAAGGATTATATGTCGCAATGTCTCTCGCGGTCTAAAAACGACGTGCAAATTCTGAATCGCTCGCTCGAAGCAGCCAAGACTGCCAAGTGTTTACAAATTATGTCTACAAATATGTATTGAATGTACTTTATGGATTCAGAGTTCCGCTCAATTGTTCAGCCGAAGAACTACAATTTGAGGAAATTATCTGGCATAATTTCGAACACAAAACGAAGAATGGAACGATACGAAAGGTATAATTTGTTTAATAAAGGGATTATATTAAATTGTATTGTTTTCTGGAATAATATTTTGACATGTCTAAGGCCAGTATTAAAAGGGGTTATAATTTTGATTCTATTTCATTAATTTTAGTCAAATCATCAGGCATTTGCCAACATGCTCAGTGAATTGATATATAGAAGGAAAAGATCCTTCTGTTGAAGCAACCATTTCAATAAGTGAGGAGAGAAATATCAAATACAGAAATTTGATTACTACGAACATGAGAACATCAAGATTTTGTTGGCATCTTAATAAATTATAAGCTTGGTTTACATATGCCTGCGGTATGCCTGCACTATCATTGTTTACAGCTGTTGATGCATACATTCTTTTGTGAGTTATTTAGTTTATACATTCTTTTGTGAATTACTTCTAACGACAATAGCCTGCCAACGTACCGCAGGTATATGTGAACCAGGCTTCACTTGGTTGAATAGTTAAATTGGAATTGCAGTTTTTTTTAACTCCCTCACCCCCTTAATATCATGTAAATATGCTAAATCCATTAAGTTGCATTGTGGTACCATGCCCGTGAAAAGCAGTTGGCAAATGTAACAACCTCTTTCTAATATAGTATATGCCTAGTTGTGTTACACTTACTGGCCACATGACATAATATCCATGATTTGATAAATAAAAGAATTTATGATGTATCTGCATATTCTCTAATTATATGTATCTCCCTTGTTCATTTTCAAATAAAATTGCTCTTGACATATATTGGTTTACTGTAGTTCCAATTGAAGTGTTGCTGAAATATTGATTCAATACATTACCTCGGGCTGACCAATTCATTTCATCAAGTTCCTCGAGATATTCATTCACTTCCTAGTATAATTGTAAACTTCCTGTTGAATAGTTTGAATGCACCAATCACCTTTGTTGTTTGTGCAACTAACCAATCATAAATAGAAAGGAAGTGACCAGAAATGATCAAATACTTGGAATTGGCTCTTTCACAGGAAGTGTATGAATATCTCGAGGAACTTGATCAAATGAATTGGTCAGCCCGAGGTAATATATTGAATCAATATTTCAGCAACACTTCAATTGGAACGACAGTAAAATATAGGAAATCTAGGTTTTTCATGTAAGAGCCTACAATGCGAGGGGGCCACAACAAGTTCTCGTTGTCTCATCCCTGACATGGGAGTGCCTGCTTTCACTCTGTCTAACATCAGACAATTTTACTCTTCAATGGGAGAGTGCAGACAATGGGTTAATCTAAAGCTCAGGGATAGATTTACTGGGGGGTGCCCCCCCTAGCCCTGGCCAGTGGGGGTGCAGAGGTGCTATTTTTCATGATAAGCAAAAATTATTAGAGACAAAATGAGATACAGTAATTTGAGTAATAACATGATGATAAGCGAACTGTGAACAACAATTACAATTCAAATACAGTAGTCAAGCAAGACTTTGCAGTAGTGAAGCAAGTTGATGGACTGGCAGCACACATGACCGACACAACTCAGCACCACAGCTGGCAGAGCATCCCCCCCCCCTATCAGATCATGCCAGATCCATCCCTGCTAAAGCTTACCAAATGTATTCATTTTTGTAAACTTACAGTTAAAGATGCGGTACAGTCCGTATGTAAACAAAGGCTTTGTTTACATTTCTGTATGCAAAATATTGAATTTTATTCAACAACTATTTATATTTTCATGATTCAAGAGTATAATAAATTATTAAGAGACAACAATCAAGCTTTGCAGGAACATAAAATGAAATAAAAACCTAAATAAACTGTTTGTAAATAAATAGGGCTCCTTTGTGCACATGCACAGATCGGACTGTACCGCATCTTTAATATATAGTTCAATAATTGGAATTGGCACAGAGTGGTTGCTGTGTAGTGTGTAATGTAACAATAGCAAAACACTAGCTATCACTGGGAAGTTTCCTCAATGACTGTTTGTACGGTTACAACTTACATGGAAATTTGCCTTGCAAAATTGATGGATTTTACCCATGCATGTAAATATTTTGCATGTGAACTTTGGCAAGCAAGATGAATGTCACATAAACCGTCACTTGCAAAACTATTAAATTCCTATTAAATTCCAGTTGTCTTTTCTATTCCTTTATGTCTATTCCATTATATATGTCTAGGTATTACTCACACTCATATGTAAAACAGGGCCATTATTATCTAAGACACTCAAGTTTGAAAACTTTGTCTTTGTCCAAGGGATAAATTGCACAGTGTATTCCACAATATAAAAAACCTCTTTGTTTTAAAGACTTTTATTAATGATTTTCCTTCCATACAAGCGTATTAAAACAAGGCAAGAGGTATATATTTTAACTGATACCGAAGGCACAGATGTCAACAGTTGAATTTACATTTTAATAAAATGATATGGACAATTTTCGCTCGTTCGTTTTCGTGTTATAATTTCGAATGAATTACTGCAATTTCAGCTTTAATATTATGATATAAAATGTCGTCAACAAGTTGAGTAGAAATTTGTATATTTCAACGTTAAAACGTTCAATTGACACCCTGTCTTGACATGAATCGACGACAACGTGAATTCGCTGCTCTGGAAAGTCACTCGTTGAGTCGCTGTCTCTAAACAATCCCAGTAAATCGCTGCTTCGGCTCACGCCAACGTTCTCAGCTCCTTAGTCAAAGTTCCCTGTGTATTTACAATGTTAAAGAGCAGTATTATTCGTTAACTTTATAGTTATTCGTCTTTTATAAGCCATCGTGTTGAAAACAAAAATTTCGACACTCCTTGCTGTAAGCCTTTCCTACTCCCCCCTAAGTTTGCGTTTGTCGAAATTTGCATGCGCGAGCCGGTATGCGCAGTGGAAATTTTTGTGTCGATTTATGGCAGGCATCTCACCAAACTTTTTCCCACCACCCGATTCGTCGGGTGAGATGCCTGCGGAGGAGGCTACCCTGGCTGGCCCATGACATTATTTTTAAGCTAGACCCAACTAAACCTTAGCTAGACTGCATGTGGAGGTGCTGTAAGTGGCCCTCAATTTCAAAAATGCTCCTTATAGATCCTATTCAATTTTAGGTCCTTGCTCCAAGTTGGGGGCTTATTAAGGTGGGGGCCCAGGGCAATTTGCCCCCCCCCCTCTTGGCGGCCCTGACTGTACATGTGATTATTTTGATTATAGCTAAATAGAATATGCAACCCTATCGTAGAATGTGTTATATTTTGAGTGTATACCATATTGCTAACCCATTGAGCTGAATTGTGCCCTACTTTGTTGTTTTACTATCAATATATAAAACATGGCTTGTTTTGGCAAGACATGACATCCTTTTCACATATTGAATTTGACAGAATGTCATTTCTGCGATATATCGAAACAATGCCATTTCTTTGATGTATCAGAACCATGGATAGTTTAGAGTTTTCGACATATTGAAAAATGGCAATCTTTTAATATATAGAAGAAATGGCATTCTTTCAATATATAGAAGCCATGGATAGTTTAGTTTTCGATATATCGAGGAAATTGCAATCTTTCGATATGTCGAAGAAATGGCATTCTTTCGATATATCGAAGAAATGGCATTCTTTCGATATATCGAAGAAATGGCATTCTTTCGATATGTCGATGAAATGGCATTCTTTCGATATATCGAGGAAATGGCATTCTTTTAATATATTGAAGAAATGGCATTCTTTCAATATATAGAAGCCATGGATAGTTTCGTTTTCGATATATCGAGGAAATTGCAATCTTTCGATATGTCGAAGAAATGGCATTCTTTTGATATATCGAAGAAATGGCATTCAGCCATTCTTTCGATATATCCAAGAAATGGCATTCTTTCGATATATCGAAGAAATGGCATTCTTTTAATATATTGAAGAAATGGCATTCTTTCGATATATCGAAGAAATGGCATTCTTTCGATATATCGGGGCAATTGCAATCTTTCAATATATCGAAGAAATGGCATTTTTTCGATACCAGTATATCGAAGCATTGGATAGTTTAGAGTTTTCGATATATCGAAGGTGGCATGTGCCATGTTCTTGATATATAATTTTCACTGACTGTGGCTGCCTCCAGACATGTTTTGGAACTATAACATTTTCCTCTTTTTTTCCCTTTTATTCACATGCCTTTTACTCACTTTGCTAAAAACAATAAATTTTGCCCAAATTTTTTAGCAGTTTTTCCTCTTAGAGATTTAGTATCATTTTAGTCATATCTTGCAACTTGGAAAAGCTAAAATTGTTGCAAAATGTGTATGTTTTTGCTGAATATATTTCCCGTCATTTTTAACATGCATTTGATGTGATTTTCCTATTAAAACATGAAATCTGTCATTGTCCACATTTGCAATTATTCTTATGTTTTTTACCAATTTTTATCATGTTTGAAAAGGAATTCTTGTTTTCAGTGCAGAATTATTACATTTATGTATAATTTCTCCACAGTCATGGCTGTATTCATTGCATTTTTTAGTGTTTTCTTTCATTTTCCTCTCAAATTCTGTTAAATAGAATATTGGACCCTATATTAGAACGTGTTCTATCTAATATTATTAATACAGTCATATACAGGTATTATAATAATACATAAATATACAATTAAACCTCATATTAACTGAAAATAATTTCAATAACTGGCTGTCGATGCCTGTTCCTCTGTATATTTTGCAAGCTCTTCTAGTTCCTGTATGCCTTTTGGACGAAATTTGATAGTCGGCCTGGTTTAAATTTGCTTCCCAACATTGAATTTCCTTCCTCTGGCTGATCACTTCAGCTCGACTTGCCTTGAGATTGTATACAGGAGAATTCACCCAGAATTTGTGAGACTGCTTTTCAGAATTACATTTTCCTCTATGATTTGAACTCTTATTACACCTTTTACTTTTTCTGCATGTAGATAATGGACTAGCTGTAAATATCAATACACATTATAAATAAATGAAAATTAACGATATATTTCGAGACGAAGGAATCCAATATGGCGAACGCATATTGCTATAAATATGCAAATGAAACACGATTTCGAACGAAGTTTCTTACCTATTTCCTGAGCTTGATCCCAGTTTAAATGAAACAAAATAAGATGATTTCCAACTTTGATTTTACTTTTTTCTCCGAGAATGAGATTTAACAAAGTTATCGCGATTATTCGACGAAAATATTGCGAAATTTCCGGTTTTGTTGAATTTACACGGAATATATACATTACTAAGGAGGAGAATAAAAGTGAAAATGTGTTATTTCACTTTGCCTTTCCTAGGGGACCCTTCATTGTATATTTTGTCGCAAGCAGTCGCCATAGAAACACGAAATTTGTCTTAAGGTAGGGTCATGCAGTTCGACGTACGGGCATTTTAAACTTATTTCGCAACATATTGGGAAAATTGACAACATAGATCACTTTCGAGAGTGTAGTTTGTTCTACTAAAATATGTAAAAAACAATTTCACCGCGAAAAAAGCTTGAAAAGCTCAAAATAATACCTAGCTACTTCGCCACTCATATATATTGCTTGCGCCATTGTTTACGTGTCGCGTGACCAACCAGTTGATGCGGGAGGAATTTGCATAGCAACCGACCGCCGTGCATGTATTTATGATAAATGGATCAACTTGTTTAACTCCATGTTGACGTTTATATTCCAATTAAACATGTCACAATTCGCTCCAAAGATAAGCCCTGGATGAATGGCTCTATTCGTAGAGCTATTCGAAAACGTAATAGACTCTTATCTGTTTATTCAAAACATAAAAATACAATAAGATGGGAACGATACAGAATTCAAAGAAGTTTTGTTGTAAGTCTGATTCGACAAGCAAAATGTGATTATTTTTCAAAAGTAAATTCTGATTTAGGTAACCCTGCGATATCCTCTAAGAAGTGGTTGAAACTCTCCAAATCGCTGCTGAGTAATAAATTTCACTCCCCTGTGCCGGATCTGATTGTCAATGAAAACACCATTTCTGAACCAAAGGATAAATTAGAGGCATTTAACCAGTTCTTTGTTAGTCAATGTTATCTTATTAACGATGATCATGCTGTTATGCCATTGCTTAGTATGTCGACACGCTGTCGATAATAGTTATTGATGAAATTGAAGTTTTTAATATTTTAAATAATTTGGACGTTTCTAAGGCTTGTGGATTTGATAATATTAGTAATACTAGAAGATACTAACGCAAGGAAAGTGCTGCCTCGCGGCAAAAACTTTGGGTTCGGTTGTTCAAAACCTGTTTATAATCCGTGGATAATTCAAAACATGACACTATTATAATTTTTAAACAATGAAAATCGTATTTTATTGTAACAATCGCGTGCATATATGTTACAACAATATTCTAATTATCTAAAATTAAGAAAACAGTTCTCTGTAATGAAACAGGTCATTTTCTGAGCACTTCAAACACTGATAGTAGCTAATAAAAATTAAGTAATTATGGGTAATTCCACGGTTTATTTCTCCGACAATATATGCATAATGTGATCCGCAGGGCTACCTCCACACATTTAGCTTTTATGCGATTGTCACTAAGGTTAATTGGCGGATTTTGCAATATTCTTAGACACAAAGTCAAGTGTGGTCACTTCTAGAGTAATAACCTGGAATGAGTATGTGAACATTCATGATTTACATTTTGATAACATAGGCATAGCACGTACAAAATATTTTATTTAGATTTTCCATTGTATGGCGATTTCAAAATTATAAATTGCAATTCAATAACAGGACATGGCCATTCCAAATTTGCGTAGGCAGATTTTATCGCATTTATAGAATGTGTTGAAAATGTTGTATTATTACCAGCTGTAACTGTTTATCAAAGCAACAGGCTGCATGGGGTTAACAATACTTTAAATATTTATTCAAATATCTGTACTTATCGATTCTTACTTTGTTTACAAACTTTCAATAAAGTGAAATCGACAACTTTCATTGTATTTTTTTAGGTGTTACATGTAAAATATGTGTCAATCATCATCGTTATTAAAATTATTGCAAAATGCAAAGTGGGCGGAAGGCGCTTTTGACAACATTTTCATCAGACCTACGTTACGACCTTCGTCGACCCGCGAATTTTAGGGCGGGCGAAACGAAGGTCTGTTTTCAGGCTACGAAATTTGATACTATAGGAACTGATGTTTGTGCGTTCGAAGGCGATCTGTAAATCAGCGCAAATTGAATAACTCACAAGAGAATTTTTCAGACTCAGTAAATGAGTAAATGAATAAATGATCAGTTGAACCGTGTCTTGCATGCCTATAAATCAAACCATGAAACATGTTGGCACACCATTGATTCAGCACCCAAGGCAAAGATTAAAACCGTAGTTCAATTTTAAAAAACCTTTATATCTCATTTCAGAATTCACTACCTATGCATGTAATAAACTGTAATATTATAGTTCAGATCATACATTTAACTGCATTTATAGGTGTATAAAGGATCTTATGTCAGACCTGGAGTTACCGATGTTGATTCGAAGATGGAATAAAAAGTACAATGGTCCATATGGTCACAGATGATACATAATACCAGATGAATCACTCAGCCAAAATTGTGTCCGCGATTTTTTATGAGCACGCGTTGGCCGCCATTTTGGCAGTAAGTGTAATCCACGCCATGAAACGTGAGTAATCACGCATTTTGACAGTAAGCGCCATTTTGGCAGTAAGTGTCGCATGCGTCATTTGGCGTGATAGCCTGGCGAAAATCGCGGACAAGAAAATCATAGGGATAGGCATAGAGTGATTAATCTGGTATAATCTATCGTCTGTGATATGGTGGCACAATATGAACGGATGAACTATCTAAAGAATGTGTATTGCCGATTTTGAATTACAGGACCCAAAGGTCAAATGTGTCGTTTTATGTCAAGGGAGAGGAATTAGGGATTATCAACTGTTTTCTACTAAATAACTAATTCTCTATTGTACGTGCAATTTCAACTGATTTGAACATTTAGGAAAACTTTAAACTATAAATCGCAGAATTTGTTTGAATCACACTCGGCCTCAGTCTCAGGACAGAAATTTCAAATACTTGATAACTGCAATAAGTTGTAGATCATATGTCAATGCATTTAGTTGGCGCTGCAATGCAGTGACAATAAATTGTATAGATCATATGTCATTGCCGTTAGTTGGCGCCGCAACTGCAGTGCCAATAAGATGTATATTATATGTCAATGCCTTTAGTTGGCGCTGCAATTGCAGTGCCAATAAGTCATAGATTTTATGCAAATGCTTTACAGTTGGCGCTGCAATTCCAGAGCCAAAATTAAAAAAAATTATGTCAATGCTTTGCGTGACTGTAAACTATTTATTTTGTATATAATTGTCAGAATGGTGCTAAAACGGCTATTAGTAAAACCAGGAACAACGGAACACCGGAACAGCATCATTTCGGAACACGGAACACCGGAACACTAAAAATTCTTAATTTGTTAAAAATTCGGGAAAAAATACCGGGGTGTGTGAAAGTATTGTTGCAATAATTATTGCGTAAAACGTGCCTTTTTAATTTTCTGACTTGGCTGACGATAGCTACTAATAACGAACAGAAATCCTCGCAGAAATCAGTCTCAAAGTAATAAATATTTGCCCGAAAAATTGAAATCAAACCTAGAATTGTTATTTGTTGAGAATAAATGGCCCATCTTTGTTTGTTGTTGAAAATATGTCAATAAAAAATATTAAAGTAACAACATTGATTGGCTTCATTGTTTTTCAATTGTTGTTCGAAATTGGCATTTAGCGTCACTTATTCACTTTAATACAGACGGCAGTTCTTTATAATATTGATCCTTTCTCACACGAAATATTTTATAAGTGGCGATGGATAAAAAATCCTTTAGCGTGTGATAATAACCTTTCGCTAAATTAATGAATGACAAAAATACAAATATAATTATAGGCCGTGTAAGTTGTATATATAAATGATGTTTCAACGCATGCATGTGTGTACTGTAAATTAAACTGACACTATTAAAGTGAGGGAATTTTAGTACGAGTAAAAATCCTACGATTCTATCCGCGTTTTCGCTCGAGCCGGTTTTCGCTTGCCCTGAGATTCATTGTTGGCCAGCTAGTATGGCATTTCCACTGCCAGCAGGGTAGTATGGCATATAGCACACCGAGCATGCTACACAGTATAGCACGAAAGATTGCATACACTAAATTATTCCCTTTTAGGATGCGTCATTTTTATATTTATAAACAAGTTGATTTTACAAACATGTCAGCAGAAGATGACATATTCCTCTTTTGTTTATTTTAGCCAATTTGGTTTTTGACTTTAAGAATTGGAAGAAATTCAGTTTTTCAGGGAAGTGAGAATCTGGCAAGCCCGTGACATGTTGTGAGGTTGACGAGTTTGTATAAGTCGCCGGCCGTATTGCATATTGTTATACCACATTAGAACAAATTAGGGCGAATAATGTCTCGGGTATCGAATCACAGAATGCTAAATTAATAATCCATTCTTCAATTAATATTTTTCCATACTTTTATACTCAATCGGCGGAAGTTGAAAATTACACATCTATTTTTCAAGTGCAAGTTGTAAAATCAACTTGTTGTTTATAAATATAAAAAATGGCGCATCCTAAAAGGGAATAATTTAGTGTATGCAATCTTTCGTGCTATACTGTGTCAGTACCTCGATAATGATATATACAGGACATATATATAGCCTAGTACCGAGTCGTTGTGTGCGACCTTTTTATATGTAGTATGCTCGGTATGCTATGCCATACTAGCCGGCCAACAATGAATCTCAGGGCAAGCGAAAACCGGCTCAAGCGAAAACGGAAATCGTACTAAAATTCACTCACTTTAATAGTGTCAGTTTAATTTACAGTTTAAACATGCATGGACGAATGCATGCGTTGAAACATTATTTATATATACAACTTACATGGCCTATAATGATATTTGTTTGTACTTTTGTCATTTTAATTGAGCGAGAGGATATTATCACACGCTAAAGGTTTTTTATCCATCGCCGCTTATAAAATATTTCGCCGGTGTGAGAAAGGATCAATATTATAAAGAATTGCCGTCTGTATTAAAGTGATGCTAAATTTAAAAAAATGCCAACTTCGAACGACAATTGAAAAACAATGAAGCCAATCAACTGTTGTTACTTTAATATTTTTTATTGACATGTTTTCAACAACAAACAAAGACGGGCCATTTATTCTCAACAAATAACAATTCTAGGTTTGATTTCTATTTCGCGCGGGCAAATATTTATTACTTTGTCTTTGAGACTGATTTCTGCGAGGATTTCTGTTCGTTATTAGTAGCTATCGTCAGCCAAGTCAGAAAATTAAAAAGGCACGTTTTACGCAATAATTATTGTCTAAGCTTGCCTTTTTAGCATTAACGAAACGAATTTTGTGCATTTGTTGACAATATTTAGAAATTTGATCAAATTTGACATGAATTTTCCGAAATAGAATATTTCACTTTGCTCTGGAACGTGTTATGATTGGTTAGCTATAATTAGCAATCACATAAAGTGATGTGATTGGCTAGCCAAAAAACCTGTTTTTAAATCTCAGAGAACATGATGTAAACAAAATACCGAAATAATAGGCTATTAGTAAGACCAGGAACAGCGGAACAACGGAACCACGGAACACCGGGACAGCATCATTCCGGAACACGGAACACAGGAACACCAAAAATTCTTAATTTGTTAAAAATTCGGAAAAACATTACCGGGGGGAGATGAAATTATTGCTGGAAAAATTATTGCGTAAAACATGCTTTTTTATCTTATTCTGACTTGCCGATTCCTACTATAATTTACGAACTGTAATCAGTCTCAAATTAACAAATATTTGCCCGAAAAGAAGAAATTAAACATTGTTATTTGTTGAGAATAAATTACTATCTTTGTTTGTTATTGAAAACATAACCTTTGGCCGGCTATTGGTCTATATAAATAGTGTAACAACAATTGATTGGCTTCCTTGTTTTTCAAACTTATGAAGTTGAAAAGGATAATTTTATTACTCGCGTTAAAAGTTTGCGTTTACTTTAGGATCACTTACAATTCTTTAATATACGTCAGTAGAAACTTGATCGTTTCTCACACAACACATAAGCAACGATGGAAGGGAAACTTTTAGCGTGATAATATAAACCTTTCGCCGGTTCGGTTAATGAAAATGACAAAAATACAAACAAATGTAGGCCTTGTAAGTCATAGCTTAAATAATATTTCAACGCACGTACGTTTGTCTATTTGTCTATTTCTGTATGTTTAACGCGGACTGTAAATTAAACTGACACACAGTTACGTTAGGGAACTTTTTATACATTTGGATTTTGGAGAGTTAGTACAAGTAAAATATCCTACGACTCTAGTCTATATCTGCGTGTTAACTTCCCCTGAGTCTGAGATTCATAGTATGCTATGCCATACTAGCCGGCCTACAATATATTTATAAAAGGTGACAAGCGCCGCGGTATATATCGATGTACTGATATATACATGTAGCACGAAAGATTATTGCATGTTGGCTATATTGCATATACTAAGTATGCCCTTATAGGATTGTATCGGAATTTGATTAATTTGTATAAATAGAACGAATATTAATATCTCGGTCCTCATCACAGAATGCTAAAATTAATAATCTTCATTATTTTTAAATTTTGTTTTGCATATACTTATATACTCAATGAGCGGAAGTTGAAATTTGAGAATTGCACATCTGCTTTTCAAATGCAAATTGTAAATTCAACTTATTGTATCTATGCCCAGTCGCGTGTGACCTTATGGCTTATATATGTTTGCTATACCATTCTTACCAGGCCCACAATGTCAATGAATCTCATGCAGGGCAAGCGAAAACTCGGATAGAGTCATAGAACACTACGCGTACTAAATTTCAAAGAGAACAAAATTCCCTGTTGAATTGAGGATCAGTTAATAAATTTTAAACATAGTGAATGCTGGGCCGTGCAGCCGTGACGAGCAGACGTATTTTTGTAAGCTCTCAAAACTATGCCTCCAAAACTACGAAATCAGGATTCTGAAAGCCTAACGATCGCTTCCATAAGAACATTATGGGAAAAGGAATTCCTGCCTAGCATTAGGGAAGAAATAAAAGCGGAGATTGACGGTATGAAGCGTGAAATAACGTCGCTTACAGCAAAATGTAATGACATTGAAAACTCACAGAAGTTCCTCTCGAGTGAATTCGATAGCCTCAAAGGCTCGCTACAGGAGACAAAGAAAGACATCTCTGAAGTTTCTAAAACCTTAAAGTCCTTAACCGATAGAGTTGGGATTAGCGATCGGGATCTACATGAAACGAGAGAAACGATGGATAGTCTACAACAATACTTGCGCCGCGATTGTATTGAGATTACGGGAATACCAACACCACCAAAGGATGACCCGAAACAAATTGCAGTGCAAGTTGGTCAAATGCTCGGAATTCCAGTGTCTGAACACCGCCTCCCATCAACTCGGAAAATAAAGGACCTCATTGTCGTGAAGGTTGCTCTCTCCTCCGCAGAGGCTTTAGTGACCCTTTAGTTTTTTTAGGATTTAATATTACGATGAGATACATTTCACTACACTTTACATGGCGGATCTTGGAACACGAGCGTAGCCGCTGGGCGAAAAAGCGCAGGCGGCAAAGGGAAAGGCGAAGGAAGGCGCGAAGCCTCTGCACGATTTGCATCGCAAAGTGGGACAAAGTTGGACAAAGTGTAAACATCGAAACAAAAGGTGATTTTTAAGCTAAACAAGAAACGTCTTTTTGAAAATTAAATCATTATTTAATGCATGATTGATTGACCTCATTGACTAGTGCTTGCATGTTTGTGGATGGTCAAAAGTAATATTTTTTTAACATTTAATACACAAAGCAAACAATCGTATATTTTACTCACCGCTTGGCCAAACATTCTGTATTTCGTATCGAGAAAAACTTGAATATTTCTTGAACTCTTCGGAATTCGCCACCAGTCAAAGAAGTAAAATACTCCTTGTATTCAAGCGCTTTCGTGTAGAAAATTTCTTTTGAATACGGCCAGTAGAAATATTTATTTTTAATTTTTCAAAATATCGGGTTTTTACTCGCACAGTCGCACGCGCCTGTCACACGCTGATGTTCGGGAATTAGTTCACAATCAGACCAGGAATGGAAATACCATAATAAAAGATGAAGTTTTCAAGATACAAGCTCAAAAATAACACTCTAAGAAGTGTTTTGAATCCGCTTTCGAACAAGAGTAATACAAAGAGGATGCGTCCCAAGGAGCCGAAGTTATGGTCGCCGAAAGGTATGCCTAGTTTATATTTTTATCAAGTGTAAACATTGCGTGATTTGATATTAATATACAAAATCCCGCTTGACTTTCAAAGGTCATAAATCGCTATAGTGTTGACATTTCACTAAAACTATCGATAGAAACTAGGAGATATTTTTGTACTGAATCGAACGGTGGTATTTTCATCTACATAGCGTATATTGAACCAAAGATACGAACCTCCAAATAAATCAGGTCGAAACCGACTGAAGGTCGCGTTTGTTTATAAATATTGCTGAAGTGGAAATAGTTGAATTGTATTTTCAGTCTTGATAATAAATTTAATAATGGTTCTGTATGCTATACATACTCATTTTTTTCTTTTATGCGGTTTCTAGTGGACACATTTCTAAAAATACAAATGTCATATATAAATTTAAATAAATGTTTCTTCGCTTGCAACCAAAACCTGTTCGCTAAATACGTTGTTTCCGTGCATTGTTTTATACTGTAGATGGAGACCTTGTCTAGAAAAAATGCAGATGTTTTCTCGCAAACTGAACATAACACTTTCTTATTTCGTAAAGCTAGTAAATAATCTCTTTGTCAGCTTGTTGCAGTATTGTAAAGAGATATTTTCTCAGTCATTTTGACTTGAATTTTGCGTTCGATAATTATACGCACCCCCCGGTTTACCGCCATATTGGGTGTGGCATCGTGCAGAGGCTTCGCGCCTTCATAGCCAATTAAAACCTCTGCGGAGGAGAGAGTAAAGGTTGTAGATAGAGACATGAGGGAAGCATTTTACAAAAATCGCAGTAAGTTAATCGGAAAAAAGTCAAAAAACGTGCCTATAATTTCAAGTGAGCATGGCAAATCTATCCACGAAACCAATAACATATACATCAACGAGTCGCTGACTTTTCACAGAAAAAGACTTCTTGGCAAGGTAAACGAATTTAAGCGCAGGAATAAATGGAAATACGTTTGGACGATGAACGGAAAGATTTATCTAAGGGAGTCTGAAAATACTAGGGCCTATGAGTTTAATAGTGTAGATCAGTTTGAAAGTTTTTTGGGACACTTCGAATAGTAAATAACATATATATCTTTTGTGAGTGCACGCGTGATTGCACGCATACCGTAAGATCAAATGTTCTCCATGAATGAACTCGATTGTAATAATTTACATCAACAACTCCCCTTTGCTAATCTGAGTGACAGGGAATTTAACTCTTTGTTTAATTGTTCAAGTAGAGAATTAGACGCAGATGTGGGATTTGTATAATATTCTACCAAATCGAGATAAATTAGATGAAAATGACCCTGATAACATGTTGACAAATTTAGTGTCAGACTACTACTCCATTGATAAAATCAATGATATACTGAATGCAGCAGGACCTGAGGCACTCTCAGTTTTTCACTGTAATGTAAGAAGTCTCCCAAAAAACCGTACTTTATTACATGACTTGATATACTCCATTTCTTCCAAACCGGATATTTTAGCTGTCACCGAGACAAAATTGAATGAAAGCACTGTAACTAATGTTGATATCTTTGGCTATAGTTTTTACCACGTTGACTCGCCAACTAATGCGGGAGGTGCTGGATTATATGTTAAACAAAACCTAAAAACTATTTCCAGACCAGATATCAAACTGTCATTATAGATGGTGTAGAATCTTGTTGGGTTGAGATTGAATCCGACAATACGTCTAGTATCAATAAGAATATCATAATAGGCTGTGTTTACGATCAAATACTCAGGCTTATATATAGAACATCTTGACGAGTTGCTAAAGCATCTTAATCAGCTTAAACATCAAGTTATAATATTAGGCGATATCAACATTGATTTTCTACGTTATGCTACCCATTAATCCACCGAAAAATATTTAGATATGTTATACACAAATAACTTTATTCCTATTATTACTAAACCTACCAGAATAACTGATCACACTAAAACGCTAATCGATCATATTTATATCAACAAGTCCATATATCAAGTTAAATCTGGAATTGCCGTATTCGATATGTCAGATCATCTACCTGTATTTAGTATTAGCTATCAACGTACCTTGCAAAAGATTGAGGGAAAACAAAGATGAATATATTAGTGATTTATCACAAATTGACTGGCATGAAAAACTTCGAGAATTAGGTAATAATCTACACCAGACCACAAAGAATATAATCGATACTTTCGAAGAAGTAACGCGAAAACATGCACCTATAAAGGAAGTCCCTCGTAGTAAGTTAAAACAATTTGATAAGCCATGGATTAGTAATGGCATTCTAAAATCAATTAAAGTTAAACAGCAAATGTACCGCTCACATTTTTTCAGTAACGACGTGAGGAAAGTTACTCAGTATAAACAATATGCCAATAGAGTTAAAACTAAATATTATAACAACCAGTTTGAAAAATATAAAACCAACCTAAAAGCAACATGGAAGCTTATTGGCAATCTAATAAGACGTCAGCCAAAAGGCCAGTTATCCTTCACGATTAATAAGAAATGGAAATATATACACTGATAAACATGATATAGCTAATCAATTTAATCAACACTTTGTTAATGTCGGCGCCAATTTGGCAAACAAGTTAAATATGCCCCGTTCCAGCCCAACAGCATACATACATAATTCACCTGTATCAAGTTTTGTTATGTAACCGACTTGAATGCTATCTTACTAAAATCAAAATAATTTTTGACTATCAATTTGGATTTAGAAAAGGTACTCCACAGAGCAAGCTATTCTGGAAATTACAGACAGACTAAAGTCAGAAATTGATAATAAAAAATAACCTGTGGTTTGTTTATAGACTTCTCTAAAGCATTTGATACGATCGATTATAAAATTTTGTTGGCGAAACTATAAAAATATGGCATACGTGGTACCCCTTTAACATGGTTCAGTGATTATTTAAACAATAGACAACAATATGTCAAAATAGGCAACACTGAATCTAATTACTTAACAATGACTTGTGGAGTTCCCCAGGGATCGACTCTTGGGCCACTTCTTTTTATACTATAAATGATATGCCGAACTGTTCAAACAAACTTTCATTTCGAATTTTTGCCGATGATTCCAATCTATTTTACTCGAGCACAAGTATTGATGATGTTGAAAAAGTCATGAATGAAGAACTAAACCATATATTTCAATATTGCGATGCTAATAAATTGTCAGTTAACATAAATAAAACTAATTTTATGGTAATAACCTCTAGTAAGAGACGTGAACGCGACATACAACTTATTAGAAACATTAAACAAAAAACCCATATTAAATATTTAGGTATATACGTTGTTAAAAATTTAACCCGGGACCAACAGGTTAGCCATGTGAATAATAAACTTGCCAAGAATACTGGAATTATTAATAAACTTCGATACTATGTTGATTTAAAGATGCTGAAGCAACTCTACTTTACTCTCATCTACCCCTATATTAATTATGGCTTGATGGGCTGGGGAAATGCTTATACTTCAAAACTGAAGAAATTGAGATCATGTCAAAATAAATGCATTAGAACCATATTCTTTGCAGGCAAACGAGAGAATGCTACACCGTATTACAGCCTATTATAGGTATTCTCAAATTAGACAATGTTTTCAAACTCAAATTAGCTCTATTCACTTATAAAGATTTAAACGAATAAACTAAATTGCCTTTAATATTTTCTGACACTATTACTCTTGCATCATCACGACACTCATACAATACCACATTTGCTGCGCAATGTAACTTTTCTAGACCAAATGCGCGAACTAATTATGGAACTCAAACATTTTTGTTTACTTCATCAAAAATCTGGGAGACCATCGATAATAAAATCAAACAATCTAAATAAATTTCTTTATTTAAGAAAACATATAGTCAATCTTTGCTCATTTCACAAACACAAGTATAAATAGATCAGTAATTCTTGTTTTTGTGGAGACTTGATTATCTATCCAATTACCTAACGTCTTAATTTTAAACTGTTAATTGAACGTCGGCACTGACCAACTCGAAAGCATGCAGCTACTTTGGCCACTGCGCACGATGAACACCTGTATATTAACTTCTCCTTAGTACTTCAATTTGTAACTCTTTTAATTAATGTTTGTAGTCTATTGTGGAAACGTGTATAATTAAATAATTTGAATTTGAATTTGACAAATAGACACATGCGTTGAAATATTATTTAAGCTATGACTTACAAGGCCTACATTTGTTTGTATTTTTGTCATTTTAATTGACGGAAACGGCGAAAAGTTTATATTATCACGCTAAAGGTTTCCCTTCCATCGCTGCTTTAATATGTGTTGTGTGAGAACGATCAAGTTACTATTACGTATATTAAAGAATTGTAAGTGATCCTAAAGTAAGCGCAAACTTTTAACGAGTGATAAAAATTATCCTTTTCAACTTCATAAGTAAATTTGTAAAAACAAGGAAGCCAATCAACTGTTGTAATAGTTGTTGTCAACAAATAACAAGGTTTGATTTCTTCTTTTCGGGCAAATATTTGTTAATTTGAGACTGATTTCAGTTCGTGATTTATAGTAGAAATCGGAAAATCAGAATATTATTAAAAAGCATTTTTTACGCAATAATTTTTCCAGCAATAATTTCATCCCCCCCTCGGTAATTTTTTCCGAATTTTTAACAAAATTAAGAATTTTTAGTGTTCCGGTGTTCCGTTTTACGAATGATGCTGTTCCGGTGTTCCGTTGTTCCGGTGTTCCTGGTTTTACTAATAGCCGAAATAATACGAACGAATTAAAATGCTTTACCTAGTGTGGGTTATTTGAGATTAACTTCATAGTTTGTTCCGCTATAAAAAGATTTTCTGCGCTGGAGAGGAGATGCCATCGCGGCATGACTTGAGTTGACGGCATGACATGTTCACTCCATTACAGTATTAATATTTGTAAAATATAAAGTGCATGTTAGTCACTTGCTTATCCTTCAAGGTTTTAATTATAATAATTCTTTGACTTTAATATATAGTTATTAATATGATTTATTTTGCCAATCTTTTTCCGTTGTCTGTTAAGTGCAACCATACTGGCTCCATTGCACACACACATATAAATATTTATATATGTATATATATATGTATATATATATATATATATATATATATATATATATATATATATATAT